>JASZXS010000347.1:0-17715 GCA_035521475.1 Tremellales sp. Uapishka_1 | reverse complement strand
AACGGGTACTGGGAGACGACAGCCATTCCCTCTTCCGCCAAACCCGAGTCATCGACAACCTCTCCCTCCGCCGCCCCATCATCAGCATCAACCAAACCCGCAACAACTCCAGCACCAACCACCCCAGCAATGGCACATGCCCCCTTCGATCCAACACACCGATCACTATGCCCCATCTTCGTCCAACCAACCCATGCCAATGAATCTCTACCCAAACATGCAACAACAACAACAACAACCCTATCCACAGCAAAACGGCTTCGCGCAGCCGGCGCCCTACACGCCATTCCAACCCCAATTCGCCAATCCTTACATCCAGCAACCCACGCCGTACAGTCAACCTCAATCCCCTCATCAACCATATCACCCGCAGCATCAACCGCAATACCCTCAATCTCCCGCGCATCTTCAACATCAAACGCCCTACAATCCCGCTCTCAACCATCAATTCCAACACCCTCCTTCGCCGCAGACCCAAAACCAAGGTCAAGCTCCAGGACAGGCCCCGGCCATCAACCCCCGCTTTGCTGCCCAATATCAGCAGATGTTGCAGATGCAGCAATGGCAAACACAGAATTATAGCGAATAGATATGTATCATGCATGATATCGACGATTCCACTCTTGCAGGACCATGCAAGAGCAGGTATTCCTCTCCTCAATCTAACGTCTTTCTAGATAACACTGTCCTGATCTCGCGATGCTGTGCCATCCAACTAGGGAAATCGGTCTGGGAAAGAGGGATCCCTTTCTCCTTTGTTTCGAGCAAGAAGTTGGCAAGGACGATGAGAGTTCCGTCTGGTTGACCCAGTCCATCAGCAAGCTTGTTGTTGAGAGTGACGTCAGATACTCACACCTATACAGGTAATTTACCCCGAGATGCACCAAGCCCGAATGCTTCGACGATCCAGGCTCGCAGGCGTCGATCTTTACTTTGAAACTGACAGAGTTGTATAAGACGAAATCAAAAATCGATACGATGAGCTCACTCGTAAACTGCTTTGCGCAGGTTTTGCACCCCTTCCATAAGATTGCAGGCTTTGTCGGTGATGCGTTTCGCCTCTGATATATTGAATGAGGTCAGTCTCGAGTTTTCGCCTTGGGGTCGGGGTAGACCCTAACGTACGTTTGCCGTGACTCATTACTGTCACCAATTGCAGAATAGTCTTGTATTCCCCTTCAAGCGAGCTTCAGCGGCTGCGATATGCAATTGCAATCATAGCTCACCATTCAGGTATTGACCCGCTTCGTGACCGTCTTCCATCTCATTGTCGTCATCCTCAACCGACGGCTCGATAGACATGTCTTCCAGAGTAATCGTCGAGATCAAAGCTGCAGCTACCATCCCGGTAGTAGTCCTGCCTCTTCCCATTTGACAGTTGAATCTGACAACTCACGTCAGCTAGGCACAGCTTTTGAGTGCTCCAAACTCACACGAGATCTTTCTCTTCGTCCAGTCCTCTGGCGACTCGACTGACTACATCTTGAAGAGCTTTCGGTAAAGGTGCTTGCTCATCCGTCTGCAATACATGATGAGTTCTATGGGCCCATTTCCGGATCGCCTCCTTTTAGCTCACGATAGCCACTCTGACATAATCCACCTGGTAGCCCTCCTTGATGACGCTTTCGTACAATTCCTTCGGAGTCATGACATCGTACTCGTCGACTGTCTCCCAAATCGGAATGATCTCGTATTGTCCGGGTTTGATTTCGACTTCGTCGTGGAGCAGCAGACGCCCTTCACCGGCTCGAATTTCCTTCAGAACGTCGTGTTTCAGCTGCACTTCCATGCGTTCCACCACGGCGGCTGTGACCCCTGTCGTTCTGTCGAAATTAGGGTCAGTGATGCCAGACAAGAAGGTAATGGCACTCACACGACATTGGTAAGAGGCTTGTCGACAAGTCGAAGTACGTGAGGGCGAGATTTGACGTACTACGACGTTGTCGATTATCAGCTAGACATCGCAGTTGCAAGATCCGTAGTGACCCACGAGCACAGGCTCCTGTAAGGTACATTAGCCTGGATCTGTGATTGTATACTTTGGACTGACCTCTCTCAACGAAGTCCACATGACCTGTCTGGCTCCATGTGGACCAGCTTCCATCTTTTTAAGCGCATTCCTCAACCTGATTCACACATAAATTTAGCCAGAAGTCCCGGTGGACAACCACTGCTACTTACCCAGAAGCACTCGGCATGCTATTCGAGTTGCTGGTCAGCCGAAGGATCCAGGCCAGCATATTTACACAACTCACCCAGTACCGTATATATAATGGTCTTCCTTACTTCCCGCCTCAGGCGCTTCCTCCAAATCAGAAATCACCATTGGCAACCGCCTATAGTTCGCTGCGCCTTCCACTCGTCTATCAACTTTATTAGCTATCACACCCCGTCGCATAAGAAGAAGCTTACTCCGGAAGACTCAATTTCTGCAGGCCAGAAAAGAAATCTGATTTCAAGATCTGAAAGACCATTAGTTTCGCAAAAGCGCAAATATAGGCTAGACATACCGTTTGGGCGGACAGGATAACACCAGATCTAGAGACTACGACCTGGGTGACCTCATCCGGAAGCTGCAAACCAAAGTCAATGATACACGGAAACCACTTTCGGCGTCACTGACCGCCATCCCATCGGCAGGTTCCATCCTTTCAATCGGTTTCAAGCTCGCCAGACCACCTTCTCTCAACTCCTTCTCCAGCGTTTTGAATACTTTGAAGATCCAACATTAGCAGGAGACGCAATAATATGAAGTGAGACCTACCGGGACGATGCTTGATGAAGGATTCAAAAGAGTACGGGTTCTCTTCATCGGGAGACCGGTCGTCCAGATACGCCTGAAACAGCATCAAATGGTAGTATCGTCTCAGGTGGTACATTGCTTCCAAGTTCCGTTAGTTTGCATCTGCTAGAGAACCGCATCGATCACACCTTTCGCGGTATAGTCAGTCTTCTGTGCGTGGTCCGTCGATTCCTCTGCTTTCACACGGAGATCCTCGATCGCATCTCTGACGTTGAAATGCGTGGAACTCATGTCGATGACATTGTCCACGACCTGCACGCTCCTTGTCAGTCAAGCTCTCTCTCCATATATCAAGAGATGGCCTACCCTCTTGACATCGAGGCCATTTCGGATGACCCTCAGCACCGAGTTGATGATCTGCCAACTCGATCTATATCCGCCATCGGCCGTACTTCTCTTGTTCATGGGTCGTAGTTTCGGTGTGCGTGGCATTTGAGCTTCCTGTCTCGACTTTCTCATCCATCTCTGTATCAAAAGCACAATCACGGCGGCGGTAGATGATCTTCCTCTCCCAAGTTGATCATTGAGTATGATCGCCGAATTCTCAAGATCCGTGCTCATACACAGGTCCATAATATCGGATATGTCGTGGAACTTCGAGCCCGTTTCATCAACAACTCATCGGGCTCGTCTCTGCCATATCGAAGTACTCACATCGGGAGAGCTTTCACTCGTGATCGGGATTCGGAAGAACTCCAACGCTGGGCCATCGTCCCTTGCGTTCTTCAGGTCCTCCATGACATCTCGAATACTCTCGACCTGATTCCGATCGACGCTTTCCCAGACTGGTGCAACGTGTCCATCTTTTGTTTCGGTGTGTAGCAGGATCCGTCCCTGGAAAGTAGACAGCTCGGACACGACGTCGGACTTCAGTCTTTCTTCCAGGACTTCCAGTCTGGAGGAGGATACACCGGTGTAGTCTCGCATGTTTCGGAGTGCAGTAGAATCCCTTCGGAGGCAGTAGGGTGACCCTGAGAGGCAAGTAAACTTAGCTATGTGATGCGATTCCATCGTCACAGCTTACCATTGATCATGACCAGAGGCTCTTCCCTCAGACATACCCAAACTATCGAACGGATATTGGTAGACCTTTCTTGGACGATATTCAGAATGTGCGAAATAGCATCCTGAGTAGGTTGACCAGTGGTGTAAACGGCAGACCCAGAGATCTGTTTGAAGCCAACAGCGCCTCGAACACCGTCGGTCGAAGCAGCAGAGTCCATCAACCACAAATCCGATTTCTGTAAATAACAGCCTTTTGTAAGCTTCTCGGCGCGATTTCCGTACAGATACATACAAGAAGAGTCCTAGCACCAGCGTCAGGTCAGATATCTTGCATGCAGTTGCGAGGAAATAACTCACGAAGCCCTCAACATGATCCCGTTTCGATTCGTCACCACATGCTCCGCCCACTCATCACCCAGAACCTTGCCGCCTTGGAGATCAACTTCTCGCACCGAGTTCCCTCTCGTTGGAGTACTATCCGCAGCATCTGCCAATCTCGAGATCACCGACAAGTCATTCGCAGGTGCAAAGACAAAGAGTCTATTCCCGAACTGTCGCCTCATCACCTTGATTTGACTGTTTGTAGCGAAAGTTGGCATTTCAATACCCCGATAGCATGGACAACTCACTTCCAGATCTCTGGTCTGGCTTTTAACCAAGTTGAAAAGCTGACTCCGGTATTTCCCCCCTGTTCTTCTTCGACGTAGGAGCTAAACACTATCAGATCGAAGTACTGCTCCAACTAAAGCTCCTTCAGTGCTGATCCTGTAGACCATAGCTTGGGTCTTACCGATCGGATGGCTCTATCCAGAGATGTTTGGCGGGCTTTATCATCCATCGCGGCCATGGAATACTTGATTCGATGTTCTATCACGTTCTCGCGGAGGTTCACCACGGCATCGCCTATTCAGTATCGCAACCACCGTCAGCTCAAAGTCTTGTCGAGAGATTGGACGAAGATGAACAAACAAGCATCGATGACCCTGTCGACTAGTCTTTTCATCTCCCTCCCGTTGTCAAGACTCGACAGCAGGGACAGAACGATCTGGTAATTCCCCATATGGGCTTTACGAAGCTGATCGAGTATTGTAGGTTCCGATGCGAGCAGATCAATGGCTGCTCCGGGACGTTTGGACGAAAGGTCTTTCCGTTTGATGAGCAATACTCCGAGAATGAATGGACGACTTGCTTACTTCTGTCGAGCACCCGGGTCAGCTTCAGCAAGGATTTGTTGAGAGATTGAAGGTGGGTCGCTTGTTCTAGGAACAGTGCAGCTGAAGGACCGGCCGCGGGCTAAGCAATGGGTGGACCCCGAGATTATCAGCTACTGTTTTTCTCCGAGAGGAGTTCAGCTGACCGTAGCTATTCCGGATGCCCCTGGTGCAGAGGGGAAAGGATCATCCAGGCCCCTCAGGAGATACTGTTTCCGTCGAACCAAGAGGGCAGCGACCATGGCAAAAGTAGCTAGAAAAGCTGAGTCTCGTTTCTGAGAGAAATTTGGGGCACAGCTTACTTCTGACCACTCCCATACCGCAGTTGAAGACTAATGATGTGCTAAACGGATCGACGTCCCTCAATCTCGATACATACGCATCCAGGTAATTGTCCTGTTCTCGCTCAGCCTCCCAGGTGTCATCATTAGCACCAGCGACTCACTTCGATAGGCCTATCCGGTGCGACAGGGATTCTGTAGTATTCTACTCTCCAGTTCTGAGCTTTGATGTCCTGATATACTTCTTTCGGCGTTCGGATGCTGTCCTCGTCCACGCTGACCCAAGTGGGCATAGTTTCCCCGCTTGAGATTTCGTCGTGCGTCAAGATCAGACCGCCATATCGTCTTGCTTCCGCCAAGATGTCGTCCTTGAGACGAGATTCGATATCTTCGAGATTGGATGGTCGATCGGAGAGGGTCAGAGGGGCGAAGGGAGTGGAGGCGTCTCGAAGAACATAGGGACGGCCGTTGCTGCTTGGGGTCAGTCACAGACCACAGGACTACATGTTGAGGACCGACCAGTATACTGGGAAAGTTGGGCGTGTCAGCCAAGAAGTGAACGATAGGTGCATCAGACTCACTCAGTGTTTCTTCTCGCGTACTGAACCAGATACAGTTTGCTTCCGCTTGGCCCTTGTCGCTCTCTGGTGTCTTTGCTCCCGACAAGGGGTTGCTCGTAGTTTTCTCCAACGGGTATCCTGGTTTACCGATGGAAGATCGCCGAAGAGGGGAAGGCATTTCGGGCTGGCATCCCAGAATGGTGAGAATAGACTTGAGGCCGGGGAGGGTCGGTTGGGCGACCTGCGTCCAGGTCAGAATAGGCTTAATGAGACAGTGGATGAGCTACATACACCAAAGACGTTCAGCCCTTCTTCGGTCGGTGCTCGAAAATTGGGAGCCCCTTGAATGTTGAGGTCCAGGTCCAGAGCTCGTCCAGAAGGGTAGTGGTCTAGCCATGCGTAAGCTATCGTCTCATGCGACACTCAGGAGCTGCGCAGCTTACCTGTTTTCAGAATGAAGCTGTACGGGTATCTTAGTGCAGCCCAGAACCATTCCAAGCGGGGACTCACCCTCTGGCCAGAACACTCCCGGCCCTCCGCTTGACCACGCCAGAGGCCTCATCTTTTAGCTTTTCCTTGATTCCAAGAGCTTTCCCCTTTCCTTTGCTGCCAGAGGATACACCTAACGTATTGTGTAGTCCATGGCCCATCCCATTCAGGGGAGTGGAGACGCTTCGAGAAGCGCTGGTGGAGGAGAGTGGAGAAGGTCGGAAGGGGAGAGTGGAGTGGGAGGAAGGAGGTGAGCGTAGGGGTGGAGGAGCTGTGGGTGATCTAGGCATCGTCATGGTGACTGCCTAGTGTCGGTATGAGAACCTATCTTGAGAAGAGAGGATCAGGATGTGTGGGTTGTTGTCGAGAAACGTTGCTGAAGCGAGGTGGACTTGTCCGGCTAACACGGACGAAATGCTTCCGATATCGGGCATCGTTATCAGCCTGAAAGGTATCAGCCTGATAGGCGAAGATCATCGATCAATAACCGGTGGAGGTCGTATTGGGTCCGGGTCCAAAGCATAGGTCAGTCACCTATCCACACATGCCATGTCCTCAGGCGATAGGGCTCGCAGAGTGGCTCATCAGCAGAAGGCGGTGCGTGATCAGTGCTACCAGCAGTCGATTCAGCTGACATTTACGTCACAGTATGAGCTCCAACTTCGAGGTGGGCTCGAGGCAGGTCGACTCGACAGCGACTCGATTGTGTTCACGTTGACCATACCGCTTAGGGCGCGGCGCGATGGACCATATATGGCGCCATAGTGTGCTCTATCGGTCACTTCACCTGGCCTCTGTTCAGGTAAGGCTGTATCATAGATCTCCCACTCATCTTTCGATCAGACGACAAACTTGGGCATTGAAGGCGTTCTTGACGAGTTCAGGTAAATCTCATCTACCGGCTCACTCTATTGCCTAGGAGCTGATTAGTCTGTGTTCGTACAATCTAGCAACGATAGTCGGTCTGGTCATAGGGGCCGGTGAGTAACCTTCGCCGAAATCACATCGCCTAGTCTCCATCAGAGAAAATATAGATAAATACCTGCTGAAGTACGAATCCACCATCCGAGCGTCCGAGAACGATATTAGGAGACAAGCGAGGAACGAACTGGCGCTGGAAGGGAGGATAGCCACTGAGACAGAGATACGGAAATGGAGAGAAGCGAGGGAGGCGGTGGCTGATGCGGAAAGGGTCGAGCGTGGGGACGGTGAGTAGTCTTAGAAGAAGGTGGGTCAATAGAGTAGACATCATTCACATTGAAGAGGCAAATAGATCAACAGCGCTACCGCGATCCTCCAGTCAGCCAATGATATTGCAGGCGCTTCTGTCGGGGGCATCATAATCGTGCCGCCTTACCTCGAGCCATGACGAATCAGTGTATAGAGCACTGATGGACGCCATGACTTGATAGCTCGGATGAGGTTACTACCATACCATGGTATATGCTGTTCTTTGATGTCGGTCGACTGGCAACGCGGCTCGAGCGTGGCTAATCATCAAAACAAATGCACGGAGCACCAGAAAGGGGCTTACGCTCGGGCCCCATCACCATCTCCATAGGGTCGGTTCGGAATGGGTCCCGATGTTGATGCTCTTTACTCTCAATCCGATCATGTCCGCAGTAAATGAGCGATTCGTTACTGATACGGGAAGTGGCTTTCTGATCTCACCACCATCCTATTCATCTCTCGAACCGGAACTGGAGCTTTCCAAGACCGCGAGCTCCTCGCCATTGGGGCAATCCTCGACGGGAGACCTAGCGAACGTGGCTAGCCCGTCATCGATTCCCCACGCCGAGACACCAGAACAGACGCCACGTCAAGGAGTACACCGGATACCGCGACCACCTCAAGAAGCCTCTTTCGAGTACAGGCTCTCTGCGCATGATCTCTCGCTTCACACTCTGCCTTTGCAACACGGCGGACTCAGGTCTCTCGAGAATGATGCGCAAGTTGAACGGAGGATGAGATCTAGTTGGGTCACGGAGGATGACAGCGCTTTCTGGACTGCGCGGGGAACGCTAAGGGGGTCACATCTGAGGATAGGAGACGAGATTCTCATTCCCGTGGGCGACTCTGCCATGGATAGGGAGCCAGTTGATACAAGTCACGAAAGAGACAACGTAGAAGAAGAGGAGGAGAGGGAAGTGATTGTCGTATGGAGACGTGAGGCTTTCCAGACCCCTATCGTAAGTCATCCTGATGCGACGCCATCTCTAGTCTCACTCGTCATCAGAAGCGACCGCCAACAACGACTAGCTCGCCCACCTCCGACCTCTCAGACGAGTCACCTCCACCCCCTCGCATTCTTTACATCTTCCATCCGCCGCCCGATCCCGCGGCCCAACAGTCGGTCGGCGCACCGCTGGATCCCTGGCGGTTCTTGACGGTAGCGCAGGACCAGCTGGAAAAGTCATTTTGGAGGCTGATCATGCCGTCCATCAGCGGTCTGGTCGGTATGGGCGAAAGCTTGGCCGAGGTCTTTGGCGGGTAAGTGCGGTGAGGTGGATTATGGTTGAAGGAAAGCAGATTGTCCATCTTCCCGCCGGACTCCCATAGTGTACCGGAAGACTTGCCAGGACGAGTGTATGCTCAAGAAACGATATACACTTTACGACTTCCGCCTGAAACCTCGGCCGCCAAAAATGAGGGTCTCGAGAATACGGTGCGACCCGTCCTGCTGAAGAAGAGAGCTGGGATTCCCGCTTGGGAAGCACGGGAACGGGAACACTGGCGGCTGATGTGAGAACTTGTTGTATGTGCGAGGAAACAAGACGACAGTCACGGTCATGCAAGAGTTTTGGTCCGGATATTCGAATCGCGTTGTAGTGTGTAAGGCAACGGGCAGTTCTCAATACAACAGTGAGAAGAGGCTAACGCATATGTGGGCACCGCGGTAAGATGAGCGTCTCAGCGATCCGGCAAATCGAAGAGTAGGTAGAGCTCGGAGCCATGCTTTTCCTTGTAGATTGCCCGGTCTGTTTTCGTGCAACCTTACTACCGTGTGGGGTGTGATGTTCGATATCACCGCGCAGAATGCTCTCGAACACCCTGTCCTTCTGTGGACTTTACTGCCCAGACATAAGTATTGCGCTTCACCGCATCAATATATGGCAATCTTGGCTTCTGATAAGCCCGGATACCCGACCCCGGTTGTCATATGCTATACTTCAGACAGGAGACTGCTCGTAAGACGTACCATCGCCGTTCACATGCTGCATCAGGGTCGGTCTAGATCAATCTCCCCCCTGCTTCTCAAGCAAATGACCCATCTTCCTGTTCAATGTGACCACCTCGTCCTCCTCACTTTCTTCTGGTTCCCGGATTGTAAGCTTTTGGTCATGCGTACAGTTCTGGAGATCCTCGCAGGTGGGATTGCCCCAGCAATTCCCGAACTCGCCAAAGGTCTTTCTCTGGGAGGACCCTCCGCAGCCCGTCTTGTGGAACCTAGTGTACTTCTTCCGGCTTTTCATCGTTATTGTTTGGGAGTACGAGTCACAATCCTTCTCGGTTGGGTGCTGCTCAATCTTGGTGACTGTTCCTGCAGGTGGTCGATCGTTCTCTGCTCCTCTCGATGATGACATGTTTGAGATATGTGGAAATATATGTTTGTTGAGATTGACGAAAGCGATGTTTGTGGTTGAACGAACGGTAGAAGCAGCCACGGTTTTATAGCTGACAACCAGCTGACTTTGAAGAGACCCGATCTGGACGGACTAGGTAGTTCAGATGTTCCTTTGATACTCAACGAAATGAAACAGTTTAGCGGAGAACGATGACAAATCACCTCGCCGTCGAGTTCACCTTTGATCTTAGCCCGAAGGTCCTTTGTTCTACACTCGCTGCGGACTCATCTTGCGGCCAAATTAAGCGGAAATCGACGACAAACCCTGCCGAATCACCTATATTTCCAACCTGAGGCGTCCGTTGTGCCGCACAGCCTCCTGAGCGATCAGGCCAAGCTTCGGTCAAGCAGGCGCCCAGGCACCGGATCGCTCAAGACCCTTGCATCATCTTGACAGAGTCAGCGAGTTTAAGAGCAACGTATTTAGGTATTGCATTGTGGGACGTCCGAGCCGCTGTTCGCGGCAGACGGGTATTGTATCGGAATGCTTTGAGGATGTCCATGGCTCTGGAGGCGGCTGGTCATACACCCTCATCATAGCGTCCTGCTGATGCATGATCCTACGGGGAGAGGGGTCCGAGGATGGGGATCCACCTTTGGGGTGGACGAGTCCAGAATATTAACCCCTCGTACACCCTTCGCCTTGCGTAAACTCCTGGCGAGTCTGATTTTGCGATGAACTCCGTGCCTCGCTCGGGAGCTGTTTTTCCGCATCCCTTACCACCGAATGGCCATGCTCCTTCTTCAGATTAGCCACGCCAAATTTCGGCCTGAGAGCGGGAATCGGGGTCGACTTTTGCGTTGCTGGACATTTCCGGTTGGTGTGTTAGTCTGTGCGGCAGATGAGAGTAGAATATCGGAACGCGGTGAGGAGTGGACTATGACGTAGGCGCTGCTTATGTATGTCTCTGCCGCCTTTTGATGACGTGAGACACCACGGGGCGAAATGATCGAGTTACGAAGCTCCTTGCAATCGGCAACTCGAAACGCGATCATGCAGTCCCATCCGCAGAGATTGATTCTGGAGCAGATGGCCACCTGCATGGAGCAACGATCAAAGTGGCAAATCTCTCTTGCTTGAAACGCGTTCAGCTCATCAGACCGGTGGAGAGTCGAAGCAGATCGGAGGGCTACTTGTGGCAAATCACGGGGTCCGGAGCAAAGGAGGGTCTCGCGCTCGAGGGTGACGAGGTCAAAGGGTGATGAAGCGAGTGAGAGTAGAAAGGAGGACGCTCTAGGAGCATGCCGACGGTAGCAGCCGGCCACCATCCAACCAAAGAGAGCCATGAGGGAGGGGACCGCGCGGCACACGCGGGCGGAAATTGACGCACTTCTTCGACTTGAAACATGGCTGTCAAGGGAAGGTGGCCTGATGACCGGCGGGCGTAGGGTGCGGGATGATGATGATCATCCTTCCACCTCGTTATCTCTTATCTCGCCTTTGGGTCGCCGCTCAAAAGCTTGATTGCCGCCTTCCTCAGACTATAAATATCGTGGGGGGTCTACAATGATCTCCTCCTCCTCATTGACAACCTCAACCCCACACAACCAAGACTGAACGAACATGTCCTCTATTTCCAGCATCGTGACGCGACTCGGCAGAGCGTTAACGCCAACCAGACCCCGGACCCTCTTGTCATCGAACTCGTTGCAGCCGATGAATCTGACCCAATATTCACAAGAGAACCGCGAGGAAGCCAGCGCCCAAATGGCAAGCGCAGATGAGGAAAAACTGAAGAAATTCGAAGAAGATCCCGAAGTGTACACGGAGGAGAAGGCAAAGCGGCATGCTGCCCAATCTCGCACTTCGGCCAGTGCTTCGGCGGCCCGTACAGCGTGTAGCACTACTTAATCATCTGATACAGGAAAGGAGGAGCGCTGGTATGAGAGATGCACGATCCCAGAAGCGAAGCGGAAAGCCACATGTATCTTCCTCATTCGTAAACATATCCAACGGCAGGTTACAAAAGCTTACTGTACACTGTTCGGTACGGCCAGCGAACTCTGTCCATCGACTACCCACCCGGGCTTTGCCATATGAATACTGTATCGGTCGGTCTGGTATTAGGCAGCACGGAAACGGACAACTAAGCCGAGACGAACGGTCCGTAAAGAGATAAGAGCTAGCGGGTCTGTGAGTAGGATTATAGGGCTAGCTCGTGAGAGGTGAGGTAGCGTGGTATACATTCAATAAGGGAGAGTGTATGTAGATGCTCTGCGGTACGTATGGATCCACCCGGTGGAGCTTCTGGCCGCCGTCAAGAACCTATCCAATCCTGATCTAGAAGTTCTGGGTTTTGGGACTGTACACATATTGTTGAGGTGTGAAGAACCAGGGAAAACGGCGTCTCGAGTTGAGTTTGCTCTGCAGGTCGGTTGCGGATTGCGCCAGTCGGTAAGCATCTGACTGCCACTGTCTCAATTCTTTCTTCAACGACAGGTTTTCCGTCTCCAATATTTCATTCTCTTGGATCTGCCTCTGCAGATCGGAGAGGGTCGGTGATGAGCTGCCACTCTGGTCGAATGCATATTTGGTGCCGGAACTCGCTGCAGAAACGCTCGCCTCGTTCGTCTGGTTCGAGACCGAATCGTCCCGGGTTATCGAAGCCGTCATCATGATTCCACGCAAAGTCCCCGATTCGGCCTGTCTGCCTAGATATTCCCCAACGTCCTTCGCCTGCTTGGATGTTTTGATGGGTCCGACAAGCAAACAGTTCCCATCAATCTTGAAAGGAATAGATCCCTCATCCGCAGCGAGCTCGTCCCGGATCCGCGCGTCAATGGTTGCTCGGAGTTTGGAGAAGGGGTTGAGTTTGCTTGGGACCGTGAAGTCTCGTGGTTCGTCGAGTTCAGACGAAGTGGTGCGGTCGTTAACACGCGAGGGGGAGACTTCGAGCCTCGATACCTTATTGCTGCCTTTGTCGCTTGGGGTGCTGAGGGACGACATGCTGAGTAAATGTTGTGAGGTATGAGATCGGTGGTTGGACGATTGGGAGTGGATATGGTTGGAAGAAGTCATTTTGTCCCACGGCTTGACTCTCTAATAGCCTGTTCATAGCCTTGCAAGACGCGTGAAAGGAGAGAAGAAGAAAGGTTAGTTGAAACGGATTCGCCTTACTAGATGCGTGAAAGGAGAACAGAAGAAAGGTGATTGACTGAAACGGATACGTTGGAAGTTTTGGCTATCAACGGAGAGTCTTGGATGTGACGTGTCACGAAGTGCTGTGCACACTACCTCCTAGGGCGACGGCGCCTACGGTATGCCGCCACAGAAGCCAAAGATCATTGCTATAGAAGCTATCTGTTCACTGTTGGTGTTCTGCTTTCCGCAAGGTGCAGCCTCACTGAAAGAGTTTGCCGGTGGCTCTCGAGTCGAATTACGACAGTTTGTGTAACAGATGTGAGTTCTCGATGAATTGACCAGCTCTACTCTCAAGCGAATGGTGGGACCATGCCGGTGCAGAAAACCTCTGTGCCGACATATTGGCTTCCCCTCTTCCCATGCCGACTCCCGCAAAGGACACGATCATTTACTAGCGCTTTCGCTGCGTCCTGGCACGTTGACGATACCCCGTCATCTGGCCATGTCGTGTGTCTAGTACATACATGCAAACAGCGGGGGCGTTTGTATCCACATCACCCGCCCCTCTCCGTGTCATGTCCCCGTCGCTGCAGCGAGAAGACCCGCTGTATCCGCATCCGTCTCGACCGGCCCACACCCACAGTCGTACGTCTCGTCCAGCGTCAAACAGTCGAATTCCGCCTTTCCCAGCCGCTCGTTCACTTGGTTGTGCACGTGACACAGCCACAGACTCGCGGCTTTGCGCGACGAGGTCTGCGGTGGGTACTGCTTCAGCAGCGCTTGGAACTCGGTTGCGCATTCGCCGCACGGGTATAAGCGGGAGAAGAGGTGGAAGTAGGACTTTAGCGCGGTGCGGTCGTCTGGCGTTGGTTCCTGAGAGAGGAAAGGTCAAAAAGTATACCACGGAGGTCGAATGAGGTACCCACATCGGGAAAACGCATCGTTATCAGATGGAGCAACTTCCACGAGGCTCTGCCAAGTTCCGCTCTATGCTTTGTCAGCAGATACTAATGATGATGAGCTAGTGGTAGGTCTTACTTGGCGGTCGCGTTCCCCAGTTTGCCCATGATCACTCCGCCCGCAAGGACCTGCTCGTCAATCCCCCGCGCCTCCTCGTGTTCTGTCTCAAAAGCTGGAACAACCTTCTCCCTCCAGTGCGGACTATCGATACCACCGGCTTCGTACTCATACTGTACGTCCCCTGGAGAGGGCGGATGATCGTCGGCCGGGTACAAGAGGTAGAGTGAGGGACCGAGGAGGATGAGGAGGATGAAGAAGAATAGACGGGCGAGACGCGGGACGGGGAACATCTTCCCGCTGGACTTTGGGAGCTCGCTCTCTCTTGCTTTCCGCCCGAGGTCCTGATGAAACGTCGCTCCGCTCCAGTTCAAGTGTGGATGACTACGGTCTGCTGCTTGGACAATGAAGAATGGGTTGGACTGCAAGCTGAAACGTTTCGTGTCCGGTGCCTGTCTTATCGTGTGGCGGCCACCACAGCGCTTTGGGGTGGATGCAATGCAGCGCTGCCTGATCCTATGCATCTCGTGGGGATTGACGACGTCGAATCTGTCGACAGACAACAACTACAACAGACGACCCGACCCACTCTCGTCCAGCGACGAATACCATCCCGCCGTCCATCCGTTGAAGCGACCAACGTACGCCTCGGACGCGCGAGGACGCGACTTCAGTCTTTTCTCAGGGCCTCTATCCATCTCGATTCTTCATCTCCCTTTATTCTCTATCCTCACTTTCCAGTAGTATCTATAATTCAGCACACATCGCTTTCGGATCACACCTCGTCCTCCGAACTTATAATCACTCTCTCCCAGGTGAGTATCCCATGGATCGTCAACCAAACACCCGCGCCTCGGCTGATACCCGAATGTTTACCGTCTCAGTGGCCCATGCCTTTCCCATCTTCCCGTTGATTCTCCATCGCGGATCACCCCATTTGCACTCCCTCGCAGCATAACACACCATGTCACTCCCGTCAGGAGGTTCCACCGCACCCGCCATCTCCTCACCGCTCCTCGCATGGCCCGCTCGGCCCTCGCCTCGGCCATCGCCGCTGTCAACACCGTCGGCGAGCACGTTCGACTCGTTTGCGGGACACCAATCGAGCTACCATACCCGGCAGACCAGCAGGAGTAGTGGAGGAAGCTGGACCGAGGGCAAAGGGAAGGGCAAGGCAACAGTGGAAACGCCGTCGGTGCGTATCGTCGGGGACGAAGACTTGTTTGGCGATGGCGAAAGCAGTACGGGGTCGCCGAGGAACTATCCACCGCCCAGTCGACCGCTCAATCAGCAGAAGCTGGGGCGTATCGCCCAATCTTTTGGCATCGTCATCCCCTCGCATTTTGCCCCTACGTCTCCGCTGCTCTCATCGCCGTCGTCCTCCTCCTTGCCGTCCTCATCGGCACCCCGACCTATCCGTCCATTCTCGCCATTCTTGACATCCTCGGTCCGTCCCTCGCCCTATCTCCTATCCGTGATCCCACCGGCAATCCTCCTTCGCTCAATGACACCGCCCGATGCCAAGAAAATCGCGCGATGGAAGCGAGGCAGACTGGTCCCCCTTCAGCCGACCCTGGGGTCCATGCTGGTCTGCATCGCGAGAGAGTACGGACTACCCTCGACCCTCGGGATATCGGTATACCTCTCCCAGCCGATCACAAATCCCTTCGACAAATCCGAGGATGCTCGCTCTGGTCCACAGATTTCATCGCATACCTGGTCGACGTTATTCTCTTCGTATATTCATGGCTCTGCCCCACCTTCGGCCACCTCGACCCCGGACCAAACGCCGCACAAAGAACGCGGTCTCTCGGAGCTGATATTGGGACACGACAGGGAGCCGCTCTCCCCTCTGGCCCTGTATCCCAATCGGCGCCGCCCATCGCAGCCTCCGTCTCAGCTTCGCCGTCTGCGGTCATCGTCCACGGAACCTCTCAAGCCGGAATACTCTCAATCGCACTCCTCCCATCCCTCGTCCTCCTCTACCAATGCTCCCCAGACGCCATCAACGTCCTTCGATTCTCCCTTGCCAATCGTCGGGTCCATTGAATTCGATATTGATCTGGAGGAAGCCTCGTGGTATGAAGAATGGTTCGCGCGTCGGACTACCCGCCAAAGCGAGTCCGGCGGGATCAGGGAATTAAAGCTCGTGGACAAGGTCCGCCATCAAGAAGAGGTCCCGCGGTTCTTCCGAGAACAGTCGCTGTCTGTCACAGAGATTCCGGATTTGGAGCCTGAAATCTCGGATGCGAAAGTCGAAGCAGATAATGGGGAAGAGGAAGATGTAGATACGGGCGATCCTGGCTTGTCGCCCTCCCGATCGTCCGACTATATCCTCCGGGATAATCATGGTGAAAGAAGACTGAGTATACGGCACATTGGCACGGAGCAGATCCTCGTTAGTGCTTCACCCTCCTTCGGTGAATTCTCCCGCGATTCCGTCTCGTCTGCCGGTGACGAAGACGACGTGAAAACCGACGAACTGGACCCGAGCCCCATGGCGAGATTCCCGGAGCTACGGGAGATCGATAAACGGGGGAGTGGTGTCGTCATGTCGGAACAGCTGGACGATCTCGAGCGAAGTAAGTGTTTGACATTCTGAAACATGGTGGCGAGAAGCTGATGAGGTACAGTCATGCGTTCACTATCCCCTCGAGAGATCCGGATGACTTCGCCGCGTTTGCTGACCCCTCGTATGGCGGCCAAAGTGGCCAACCTGACATTCCCGCCACCTCCGCGTATATCGTCCGCCGGCGCCAAACCACCTTCGTCCCCACTCGCGACGGGTTTTGTGACCACGCCCGACCCCAACGATCCCCCAACCAAACTTTTGCCAGCCACACCGATTGTTCCTCCTCGCGCAGCATGGCCCGCAGTGCCCTTTGTCCAGCTTGCCCAATCCCCCGGCTCCCCATCGTCCATCACCGAGTTCTTTCCTCCCTCCAAATCGCCCATTTCGGCAGAAACGCTCAAGCGGATGCAGTCCGAGAACGCAGCCAACAACAAAAGCAACGGCGCGTGGAAGCCCCAACGACCGATCCGGCCCCCCTCGCCCCAGTTGGCAGAAGTGCAGTACCAGAACATGTCGTCGGACCTAGCCGAGATCATGAACAAGTCGCCGGAAGTCAAGGTCAAGGCCCGGTCGAATTCGATCAGCCTGAAGGGGCTGCGAAGCCAAATGTCGTCGAAGAATCTCTGGCAGAAGAAGGAAAAGGACGCCGAGGCCGTCGGGCTCTTTGGCGCTGCTCTCGATCCGGCGATGGTGGAGCAATCGTCGTTCGCTGGGATCCGGGGCGAGGCACTGCCCATCAAGAGCTCGACATGGGTATCAGAGTTTGGCGCCGCGCTCGATAATCACCGACCGAATCACGGTCATAGTCAGAGCGGGAGCCACTCGAGTCGCGTTAGCTCCAACTCATTCGGCCGGCTCTTTTCTTTCGGTTCAAAGCGCTCCTCGTCATTCAAACAGAGCCAAAGTCAGGGTCACCAGAAACAGACCTCGGTGGAGATCTCGTCGCCGATCATGAGCAACTCGCCGAAATCACCGACTTCACCGAAGAATTTGAGGAGGAAGCCGGTGCCGAACGCGGCGAACAAGTCGGGGGAGGGGGACGCGGAGGGGGAGATGGAAGAGGACGGCTC
>JASZXS010000346.1:0-17752 GCA_035521475.1 Tremellales sp. Uapishka_1 | reverse complement strand
ATCGTGAAGATCGCTCCCGTTTTCCGCCAAGTCGAACGGCGTTGGCAGGGAGAATGACGCGAGGCGTGGAGTCGAGGGTGATTGAGGATATGTCGATGAGGAGGAGAACGGCGAGCTGGGGACGGAAGAGGATGACGAGGGATGATGGATCGGCGGCGAAGGCGCGAGCGAGAGTTTGGGCATCTTGCTGCTGGATGCGGATGGGGTCGACGGTAGATTCGAGCTGCACGAATTGAGTCAGCGACACTGTTGAAGGGGTCGCACAATGGCAACTCACCTCGATGCGAGCTCTCCTACAAACAATCGTCGGGCAGGGCTCTGCGTCCCCAGATCAGCCGACTCAACCTCCTTTCCCTTGGAGTTCGGCGTGATGCGTCGTCGGACCGTCTCATTCCCAGCGTCTCCCTCTGCGATGGTGACCTTGCGATGGGGCGATGAAGGGGACGGCAGGGCCCGCTTGGCCGGGAGGGAGAGTGGGGATGGGATCGTTAGTGAGGCCGGGACGAAGAGCGAGAGCGGGAGTTGAGTGAGCGGTTTTCGTCTGTCGTGCCGCGGGGCTGGCATCTTGGGAGATGATGGTATAGTGTTCAAGAGGGGATGCGGTGGTGAGAGATATGATATGGATCAAGTGCAGAGCCATGCACGAGCACCCACAAAAGCATCAACAGCGCGTATTGCCCCATCCGGCAACTAGTACCATCCCACTTGCCACGTGGCTATGACGTGTACTCCTCGGCGCGGAGACCCGAATTTGCCGCCGACCGATGACCACCGTCTACTTTTTTCCACAACAAGCACCGATACATCCTTACAATCTCGACGTTACCTCCCTCTTACTCCTCTTCTCTCACTTCACTGGCCCAGGATGGTCAGTCTAAGTAAGTGTCGTTCGTGCAAACCGGGATTCTGTCTGACAAATCGATGCAGCACGACCTTCCCATCCGGACCTTATCTACCCCGACCTGCCGGACGCCGAGGCAGACATTCCCCTAGGTCGCGCGAGAGCTGCCAGTCTCGACGACTTTGAATGGCCGGAAGCGGGTCCCAGCGGGAGTGGCGGTGAGGCCAAGCTCGGGCCACTCGGGTCCAAGGCCGTGGCCGCGATCACTGGAGCGATCACCACCAGTCTGCTGAGTCAGTTGGCAGAGCAGACGTCGGCTTATAGCTGTATCACTCATACCAGCTCTTAGTGACACCCTTTGACGTCCTGAAGACCCGATTGCAGACCCACCAGCCGAACTTGAAAAGCCGACCGCCCATCCCTGTTCCCTCCACTGCTTCCTCGATGGAATGCTGCCAGGCCTCGATCCTCACGCCGCAGACTTCCAATCCACTCACCTGTCTCTCCTCCGCTAGCGCCGGCCAGATCGAAGCGGAACCAATACCATCCTCCCGAGTCGGCTTCTCCTCCCTCCGTCCTTCTGAGCCGCCGACGGGGTGCTTGCAGCCGACTAGATGGCAGGGTATCTGGGGCGAGGCGATCACTATCGACCAAGCGGTAGCGAGAGGCATCGTCCGTAATCCGTCTTGGTCCGCAGGCGTGGAGCAGGCCACGGTCGGAGGGTTCTGGAACGAGGTCGCGACGGTCAGGCGGGAAACGGGAGTCCGCGGATTGTGGAAAGGTGTCGGAACAACATTGTGGGTTTTCTGCAACGCAGACGGACATTGGGGTGGTACTGACGCTCAACGTAGAACCATGTCGATACCGTCCGCCGCCATCTATATGCTCGGGTACGAATACCTCCTCTCGCAAATATCCCCCTACTTTACCGGCTCCTCGGATCCAACGCTCAACCAATCCTCGCTCAATCGGTCAAGCAGCCAATCGTCGACGGCGAGCTTGACCCCAGCGCCACTCATCGCGGGATCCATGGCGCGCACGCTCAGCGCGTCCGTCATCAGTCCCATCGAGATGTTCCGGACGCGGTTGCAAGCGCTCCCAAGTGGTATGTCTCGTGGAAGGGTAGACTGGGAACTTGACAACTGATCGTCTTCCAGCTGTTCACGGAACACCGACCTACGCATCAACGGCGAAAGATATGCTCAAGATGGTGCATACGAGCGGTGTGACGGTGCTTTATCGCGGTCTGGGGCCTACGTTGTGGCGGGATGTTCCTTTTTCAGGTGAGCAGACGTTCATACTTGCCCAGCTTTCAAGCCTCTCCGCCCAATGTGACATGACCATCGTCCATGGCACCATTGAGCGCTACCTCCTTGATCCTTTCTCCTCGTGCTTCTTGCCTTTTCTGTTCTCCTCTTCCCTTCTTTTACTTCGTTCTCCTGCCTTTTTCACCTCTCCTCTCCTTCTTCTCCCTCCCCTTGTATTCCTTCCCCTCGCTTCTACGCCCTTCCTTCTCTCCTTCCCCGCAGCGAAGCACCACTCATCAACTTCAGGCCTCTACTGGGCCGGCTTCGAGCTCCTGAAATCCAACCTCACCTCGACCTCGCCGTCTCTCTCCCCTCTCGCAACCTCCTTTATCTCCGGCGCCGTCTCGGGCACCTTCGCCGCCCTCCTCACCCAGCCCTTTGACGTCCTCAAGACCCGCCGACAGGTCTTCACCCCCTCCCCGGGCTGTTCCCCCAAGGCGCCGACCATCCCGCTCGCGCTCCACGTCATCAAGACTGAAGGCTGGGGCGCGCTGTTTGCCGGCACCGTGCCCCGCTGCGGAAAGATTGCGCCGGCGTGCGGGCTGATGATTGCGTGCTACGAGGGCGTCGGGAGGTATTTGGGCGGCAGGTGATGGGGAGATGGACAGTCATTGGTCACGCTACGGCAATTTATCGGCATTGAGAAGAGTAGAGAAGGTAGAGGCGACACGGCTCACTACATTACGTTTATGCATCTTTACAAGCGACGCGCTTATACGAGAGCTCGATCCCGGAATTGGTTCATATCTGAAGAAGGGCACTTCGGTCCAGGTCTCATTTCTCCAAGTGGTAAATCGTATGGGATTCACCGGGGTGCCGTCAAACGGCTGACTCGAATCCGTCTGCTGAATAGCTGCTCCGGCCTGCAGCCAGCCTTGATATCACATTTTTGGTCTTCGCGTGTACGCTTGATGCCACACTCTGGTACCAATTCTCGCCAGACTCGTGATACATATAACATGGGGTCGTACATTTCTCGTGCTGGGTCGTAGCTGCTCCTCGACCTCCGTCCTTAGGCCGCGATCCCGAGCGCCCCCTTGACCTGAGCGACGTACCCGCTTCGCGCGGTATTACTGTCCGTCTCACCCCCAGCCCGCGAATGCGGGACCCACTTGGGCTCGTCCTGGAATAGTCGCATGGCGGTGATGGTGTCGGCTTCATCGACCGTGAATCGGTGGTAAATCCTGCGTGCCGTGTGAGTTGCGGATCGGTTCACGCTCAAGATAGGCAGGAGGACGGAAGAGAGAGGGAAAAAAAGGGAGGAGACTGACCCCGCGGGAAGAACGATCAGGTCGCCCTTTTCCAAGGCAATTCGGATCCATCGGTCGTCGTAGGGCGGTGCGAGGCCTAGATGGATGACAGTCAGGACAGATCTACGTTGACGGAGTTTCGTCGCGGGCATCGTTGGAGAGGAGAGAAGGATGAGCAAGATGAGGATGGGTGACGGAATTGAAAGAGAAACGACCGAGAGGCACAGAGAGAGGGAGACATAACAAATGGGGTCCGGAAGGTGGAATGAGAGAGGGCTGAATAGCATGTCGGAGTGGGTGTAGCAAAGAGAAGGGGAGAGGGGGAGAGCGGAGAGTATGTGAAAAATATGAAAAGGAGAGAAAAGATGGCGGGAGGCTGAACAAAAAGAGGAAGGAAACGGACGAGGTGGGTAGATTTGAGATAGGAGATCCGGATGCCAAAGAAAGGCGAGACGCGAAGCAGTCCACTACCCACCTCTGATATCAAAGTAGCCCGATCCAGCGAGTATGTATCTGATTTCCTCGTCTTCATGCAAATGTCTAAAGACACGGCTGTTAGCGTGAACGACCACCCGTCCCAGAAAGACCTACTCGTCAAAGAACGACTTGATCTTGTCCTCGTAAGCCTCCCCAAGCCCCGCTTTCGTGACAGTGATTTGGTCCCGCTACGACAGGCGTATTAGCTCTACACATAGGAAAAAAACGCAAAACAAGGACGAACGTTCTTGTAGTTTCGCTCCTTTGCAAACTCGTCTACGTCGAGGATGAGTACTGCATATCAAGCGTCGAACCAAGACGACACACCGATCTCCGACTCCCATCGCTTCTCGTCGTCAATGGGGATGGTTCGGTAGATGACACCGAGTTGCTTGAGCGTGTTCTGAGCAACAGGGTTGCCAGAATCGTGCGGCAGTCGCTGATCGCCGCTGGAGGAGGATTGAGCGTCCTCCGGGGCATGGGTCTCATCTCGCAACTCACGGGATATCGTCGTAGACATATGCTCGCATTTTTGTGGATATTTCAGTGGGTCGGAGATGTCTTTTAGAGAAATCCAGAAAGGCTGGTGAACAGGACGCCCAATGTCGGCGAGCCGGCGAGGAATGAGCTCATCCCAATTGGCGGTTTTTGTCTCCGGCGGAAAGGGGTCGTAATGGGGGAGGAGTATTTACGGGATCTGGAATTACCCCTTTGGGATTGATTTTGGGTGGCAATGGCCGCTGGTTGTTGATGCAGAGGGGGAAAGCAAAGTGCTCCTTTGTCGGATGGACGAACGGCGTCAAGCAGCCTACAGCAAGTGGAACCCAGTCGCCGTATCATTATCGCATCGCATACAAGCTAAAATCACGACTCTCGTATCTCATACTTCCCACACCCAGCGGAATCTCGGCTACAGCATCTCGAAAATTCAAAACAAGGATCCAAGCTTGTCCCCGTTCGTCCCGAGCGGTCGCAAAGCGCAGCACAGCACCAGGTACGAACGGTAAGTAATGATCATTCACTCTGCCTGATCATTCACTCTGCCGTCCTGCCGCCTGGTCCCAGAACGCAAGCTAGCTCGACGGGGCTGGGTGTCTCTTGGGGGCGTGCGGGCAGTCGGGATCCTATCGTATCCTAGGTGTCCCCTTTCTGACTACACACAGTCCATCTCAAAATACATATTCTTGACCCGGACCAAGCATCAGAGGCGCCGCCTCGTTTCACCGACGTCGCGACATCCCTACCTGCCCTTCCCCTATTCCTCAGACTGAGACGACCCTGCATCGTTCGCCGCTACGACCGTCAAGGGGAAACGTTGTGAACGGAAAAGTGCGAGTTCCTCCCACCGTCATGTTTGTTTAGTCTTCTTCTTCTTGTTCTGGTCTTCTCCCTCTCTCTATCAACAACGACTGACGTTGGCGTAGCAGAACCTTATCCCCTTCCTCTCCCCCTTGAGCGCGCCTTCACGATGCCCATCTCGCCAGAGAGACCTTCGCCGCTCGCCGATCCTTCCGTCGCGTATACCCTGCTCGAAAAGCTCGGCACTGGTAGTTTCGGGACGGTATGGAAGGCGTGAGTCCTCAAACCAAAAGAAGTCCAGATATTGAGACACAACATAGATCCCACAATGAGACGAAGCAGATCGTCGCCATCAAAATGATCGGTAAGCAATCTCATCTCCCTCTCCTTTCCTCACATACTAACCGGTGTACCTCCCTTCTAGACCTCGAATCCTCCGACGATGACATCTCCGAGATCCAAGCGGAGATTGCGCACCTGTCTGGATGCGACTCTGAGCATGTCACGCGATACTATGGGAGTTTCGTCAGGGGCTGGCGGCTGTGGATCGTGATGGAATATCTGGCCGGTGGGAGTTGTTTGGACCTGGTATGTAGAGGCCACAAGGGGGCACGCGCGTGACTGATCGATACTTGTAGCTCAAGCCCGGGATCTTTACCGAAATGCAAATCGCCATCGTCTGTCGAGAACTGCTGCTCGGTCTAACATATCTCCACGACGAGGGAAAGATCCATCGAGATATCAAGGCGGCCAACGTGCTGCTCTCTGCAGGCGGCGCAGTCAAACTCGGTACGCGTGCCGTCCTGTTCTTGATTGCCCGCTAACAATGCGTGAACTTCCAGCCGACTTTGGAGTTGCCGCCCAGCTCTCATCGCACAAATCCCAACGACATACCTTTGTCGGGACACCGTTTTGGATGGCACCCGAGGTCATTCGTCAAGCGGGATATGATGCCCGGGCTGATATCTGGTCGTTGGGCATTACGGCCATCGAGATGGCAAAGGGCGAGCCGCCGTTGGCAGAGTACCATCCCATGCGCGTACTATTCTTGATTCCCAAGGCCAAGGCGCCGCGCTTGGAGGAGTCCGAGGGTTGGAGCAAGGATTTCCGCGACTTCATCGAGGCGTGTCTTCAGAAGGATCCGAAAGATGCAAGTCGGGTATATGCTGAAGAGAGAGTGCTGATGTCTGTATCTTCAGCGTGCTACGGCAAGGGAGTTGCTGAACCACAAATTCATCAGGTCTGCTAGGCGAACATCACACTTGGTGGAGTTAGTCGAAAGGTACTACGCCTTCCGAGCAAAGAACGGAAACAAGGCTTCCACGCCATCGAAATCGCTGAATAAGCAAGCGGCGGGCGGAGATGGCATGACGTTGCGCGGAACGGGGACGGTGAAGAGCGAGTGGAACTTTGACGAGACGATCCGCGGAACCGTGCGGGGCGGACAGATCCAACTGGATCTCGCTGACATGGACTCGGATGAAGAGGAGGACGAGGAGACTGGGGCCGAGTGGTGGGGTACACAGCGGAGTGTCGGTCTGCCGAGAATCAATGTCAGTGCGCTGGTTGTTTGTGGTGACAAGAGACTGATGTCTGATAGGCGTCGGAAATCTCGCTGCCGTTATTGGAATCGTCCGTCACGGAGACACCGCCGATGAGCTCATCACCCCAGACACCGGGGTTAGATATGAGCTCGCTGAGGTCGTCGGGCGGTAGTGGGAAGTCAACGTGGAAAGCAAGACACGACGAGGGGAGGGGAACGGTGGTTCGCGAAGCGGACGTCGGGGATGGGTAAGTGGGTGATGCATCGCAGAGGTTGGAAACTGACCATGGCACCCTGACCAGATTCTCGACCGTCCGCCCAGTAAAAAAGGTCGATGCAGTCGGATCTCAGCGCCTTTCGGCGGATTTCATGGGCACGGGATCGGTCAGAAAAATGCCGCCACTGATGGAGCACCCCACGAAGGCGAGAGCACTGAATGAAAGAGGTCAAGCTGGGCGGGCTCTGGTGGAGGAGGTGGTACTGCCCGTGATGGAGAAGGTGAGTAGGCGCATTTTGTAGGCGGAATGCGACGACGGAAACTGATATTGGCGATCCTGATAGAACGCTTTGGGCGATCTGGACGCGACAACGCTAGAAGCGGTGAATCTGATCCAAAAGGGGTTCAAAGACCTCAGTATCCATAACCCGGAGATGGCATACAGAGTCATGATGGACGTGGTGGGCGGTATGCGGACGTGAGTTCGGGCGCAACCGGGCCGAGCGCAATGCTCATAATCGAGGCAGGAACGATATCGTGCATTCGCATATCCGTAATACGTCAATCGCGGGAATGGTCGAGAAGCCCCGGCCGTCGGTGTTGGGATCGCCAAAGACGATCACCAAGGAGGAGGATCTGATCAAGGAACGAAGTCCGATCGCGGACTTGCTGTATCTGCGGTGTGAGTCTGATGGGAGTCCAACTTGATGAGTGGTGAGCTAATGAGCCGCCGTGACTGTAGGGCTGGACGGGCTGAAGTTGAAGTGGCCGGGGTCGTAGGGATTTTTTATTACGGAGTCGCATGTTGGCATTTGTATGTTTCAGGCGTCGTTACCGTGCATGTATGCGATTAATATGTATATTCTGGAGGAAGTCGTTGAGCCGCACTCGCAGTTCAATGACCATGAGTTAGGAGTTAGGAAGTCAAGCGGGAAGCTGGGAAGTCATTTCCCACATGGGAGTCGCGACTGTCTCTACTTGTGACCAGCATCGCGCGCGTTGTCAATGTCTGTTGTTACGCTCTGGCGAACCTCATCGACCTCACGTGTCCAGCTTACGTGTCTTCCTCACCACTACTTTACTTGGATCCGCAGACGCGACAGTTGAGCTCCAACGGACATACTGCATCGCTAAAAAGACATTCCCAACCAACTATCTGACATAAAAGACTTCTCACATCAGACTCAGAGTCCTCTAGCAAGATAGCCGGCAGCAGCAGATGCAGCCACACCCGCCATCGCCGTCGCTGCGGTTGCGACGGTTGCGCGAGAGGGGAGGTGATCCTCGATCGTGGAACGGGGGGGCAGATGGTGCCCCAGGCTCTGTCCACCCCGGAACAGGTCGGCCAGCGTGGACGGAACTCTGGACAAGTAAGACGGATTGGCAGCGTGAGCTGTGCCCCTACCGGATTCGAGGTCGGGTGTCTCCTCGGTCTCAGTATCAGCCCATTCGGTGGAAGCGCTGGTCTCTGAAGACACGGGCGACTGGTCGCCTGGTCTTGGTCCCTGGACAGGACGGTCGCGGGGCATCCCAGACTGTGTGGTAAGGTCATATCGAGGACCCATACCGTTGTGACTGATCCCGGTATTGGTAGGCCTGAGTCGTAGCCCGGTGTCTGCCGCACCGTTGGGGAAAGACCTCGTAGAACGATACTGGGTCCTCTGAGAAGCGAATTGGGTACCATAAGGGCGATGCTGGGTGGGAGCGCCGAAGCCGAAAGAGGGGCCTACGGTGGAATTTGGATATCCGTTCCGAGCTTGAGAGTCGGGGTCTCGATACCACGGTTGGACCCCGGTCTGGACGTGCGAGGACGGAGCTCTCATCCCAGGAGGGATACTGCCGGGCGTCGGGACTTGACTCGACTCTACCGGGAAGGTCAAGACGCCGTTGTTGACGATAGAGAAAACGGTACATCCGTGATTCCCGCTCGTCGACTTCCCCTGGGAGAAATTGTTGTCTCCAGATCTACGCCAGTCACTCATTATTCGTGGATGTATGTAGTGATATCAGAAGTACGGCAGGTGAGACACTCTGGTGTAGTGGTGGGAGAAGCGTTGAAGGAAGTGGTGAAGAGAACTGAAAGTGAGATCGAGGCAAGCGCCCCTTTTTATGCTGGACATCCACATTCGAAGTCCGATCGCCTACAAAGGATGTTCCTCAAAACCCCCTGAACGAGCTGCAACGCGTCGCAGTCACTTTTTGTCTTCCAGGTTCCCCGGGTGATGCGGATTGAACAAAGGAGCGTCTCGCTTAGATATGATATCAGAAGCCAGGACGGGTGTGAGGTAGAATCCTTTGTTGCACCATTCTCCTCGCATGGCAAGCTCGCTCAGTCGGTCTCTGCGGACGACTTGCCAGTCGTTTCAGATCGTGCTTCTTTTTGTTATGGGGTGGAAGGAAGCCCCCGGCCACACCTTTACTGTATCGTTGGCTACTTACTGCTGCAGCCTACGGATGTGTGGCTCGAGATGCGCAGTTTTGCCACCGACGCCGGGAAAGGACTAAGCTGCCAATCGAATCACATCAGCCTTCTTCCCACGACTTGATACACAACAGACCCGGACGTGAGCGATGCAAAAGCAGATCTGCACCGAACAGTAGGGAGTATCACGTCATTTGTACATCACACAAGCGAGTCGTCCGGCTACATTATTCTACACTCCGCCTCTCCGAGCTGCTCAAGACAGTTCAACCTAATCCTGAATATCCAGAACCTCGCGCCTCAGGATCCCCTCGCCCTCCCATGCTCAAGTAGGCTGCGGTGGCGGCAGCACCAAGCGCCATACTGACACCCCACCCGGCGACAGTGTTTCTCGAAGGCGCCTCGCTGTAGACTGTTGCTGCAGCGTTGCGGACTTGTGAAGGTGCTGTACGTGCAACGCTCCAGAGATTTTTTGCGGACGACAAGTAGCTTGAGATACTCCCCATCACCGATTGATTGGGCAGACGAGATGCAAATAGTGATCCGTCGTCGGATTCCTCGTTCTCCTTGTCTGAATTCGGAAGATTGGAGAAATGAACCTTCCTATCTCTAGTGTGCTGTCGAGTCCGCGGGCTCGAGGATTCAAAATTGCGCCGACCAGAACGACCCGTATCTCTGCGCCTAGAGGCAGCAGTAACGGAACTGTCAGAATGACGGGCTCCTGAAGGCGAGTGCCTAGCCCCAGAATGACCCCCGGTGATGTTGCCCTTCGAGCCGAGGTGAAAGCTCACGGGTCCAGGGTTATTGAAAGTGATATTCGTGATGGGGCCGTTCCTACTCGCGACATGCCAGTCTACGTTCTGGGTGAACTGGGCGCTTGTGGAGGAATCGTAGTCGGTCATAGTATGTGAAAGTGGGGGCTATACGTCAGAGGCCCGAGCTCGGCGGTGAATGCGAGTGGACTTTGAAGACGTTTAATAGGAAGAAGAGGGAAACGGTTCTGCAAGGTATAAATAACTTCATCTCGCTTTTGTATTCCGATCGACTACAAAGGATATTACCCGAAACCCTGCTGTCAAGTTGCGACGTGCGACAGATTCTCAGCTCCTTCCATAGTATACCCCGTAGTGCAAATCTTACGAAAGGAGCGTCTCGTCAGGCGCTGGGCGAGAAGACATTTGCATCGCAGGATCCCTTCTTGCGCCACTCTTCCCACATAGGAAGCATCGCTTGTGTGACGAACAAATCCACGTGTATCTCGCGTATCCGCGAGGCTTTGTAGTGGATGGACTGGGCCAGTCTCGCTCTTCCGATTCGTCTAGCCGTCAGAAGATGCTATTCGAGAAGGGCATGCTGGAATCTGTTTTAACTTGAAATGTGCTATTTTGCCACCCGCGCTCTTTGTCCGGGAAGCAGACAGTTCGCCCCAAGCTCCCATACTTGTCCGTCTTTTCCTCCTACCTGCAGAGACGTGTCAAGTCATGATCGCGTGCTCTTCCCGTACTGGTACTCGCGACTATCCAGATGCTTGAACAAGAGGGGGTCATGCAAACAGTATCCACCAATCAGATCAACGGACTTTTCATCCGAATCGCCCGTTCGGGACATTCCGCTCATTGTCATCGGCGGTCGTTGTCCTCCAACTCTGAATTACTCCGTCTGTATCATCTCCTCACCTTTACAACAATAGATGCCATAGACGACAGGCCACAATGTCGAAACCCAAGCCAGGCCTCGGCAAGGGCATCGTCAGGACACTGCAGCAGCACCCTCCGCTCAATACTACGCCTATCCCTCTTCAGTTGGCACCCAACATCGGTCCCTCACACCGCCGCTCCTCCTCTTCCTCCGTCTACATCTCGCCGCCAAGCAGGCCAACGACGGCTTACCTCTCACTCCTGCCTACGTGGGACTCGTTCTCGTCGAGCGATACCACCTCAGACATTGTCCAGCCGTACACTTCGAAATCGCGTTCGTACTCGACCTCGAGGGTACTCCCTATCAAACCGATGCTCGCGCAATCATATTCGACCTCCACGGCTGCGCTGCGGAATGCATTCGACTTTTCCATGCAGTCGATACTCGAACAATCACCGTTTCATCCTTCACTCTTCATTCACCCATCGCACCGCCATGGGGAGGCGTTCACTGACCCTCTGCCAAGCAACTTTCCACCCCCGCCATCCCCATCTCCTCCACCACAAACGACGAGATCACCTCGGCCTACGGAATCCGAGCAGTCCTCCCTGTCCAGTACACCCTTGGCCACATCCTCCAGCACCTCCTCCTCATCATCGCCCTCACACGTCCTTTCGGCCCAGCCCTTTCTTTCGGTGAACAAATACAGAGACCCTCCGGGCGGGATACCAATAGTCGAATCCCCTGATACACCCGCGACCAACACCTACTCGTCCAAACTCATCTTTCATCTCGGCGCCAGCGGATCCGCAAAGGAGCGCGTCTCTCCTCCCCGCTCCGCGTCCTCCCGCGCAAAATCTCCTACGCCGCCCCCTCGCCCACGATCGTTCCCATTACCTAATGTGACTCCGCCAACGCATCTCCATTCCACAGGTGTGGGCGAGGACGCCTACTTTGCCCGTATCGATGGCATGTGCATCGCCGACGGCGTGGGCGGATGGGCTGCCTCTGGGCGGGGCGGCGCAGATGCCGGGCGGTGGAGTAGATTGCTCACGCATTTCTGCGAGGTCGAGGTGGCAGCGTGGTGGGCCGGGGCGGAGCACTATGTCATCGAAGGCGGGAAGGCAGACTCTGGCCACTACAACCCTCTGGCTGGAAAGAATCCTTGGACCTGGAAGACGAAAAGGGGGCAAACGGACGACGACTCGCAAGGACTTCCGACTGGTCAAACGAGACGACCCCTGGATCCTGTGGAAATCATGCAGACGGGTTTCGAAAAGTGTCTGGCATGCGTGGCTGCCGAGGTAGGTTGAAGTGTCGGGTCTCGCGTAGCGTTAGTCTCACCACATGGTGCAGGGTATCCATGGCTCGTCGACTTGTCTCCTCGCGCTCCTCCATCACTCGACGCTCCTCATCGCCAACTTGGGCGATTGCAGCCTTCTCGTTATTCGGGCGGGCGAGGTCGTCTTTCGCACGAAGGAGATGCAACATGCCTTCAACTTCCCGCTCCAGGTCGGCACGCACTCTCGCGATGAGCCAATGAAGGACGCAGAAAGGAACAATGTCGCGGTTGAGCGCAACGACATTGTCGTAGTGGGAAGTGACGGGTTGATGGACAATTTGGTGAGCTCACCGCGCGCGCGCTGCTCTTTTGAGGCGGACGGAGCTGACCATCCTGGCTTGCGCAGTACGAAGAGGATATACTAGACACCCTCGCCACGTTTGCGCTCCCCTCTGTGGATGGGACGTCGACCTCTTCGCTCCCGGCGTTTTCACCGCAGTTGGTCTCGGACGCTCTTTGTCAACGCGCGAAGGCAGTCTCAAGCCAAACGACGGCAGATACGTCGACGCCCTTTAGGGACCGGGCGGGCGACGAGGGCATCGATTTCCTCGGCGGTAAAAAGGACGGTACGTTTTCTAGCGAGATACCTATTCTTTGAATGAAATTCAAACCCAGCTGACATTCTGGATTGTCTGCTCAGACATATCCGTCATTGTCGGCGTGATTGGGGAGCGTGAGCCGGCCTCATCCGACTTGGGTTTGCCTCCATGAATGGCGAGAAAGGGAGATCAAGGAAAAAGACATCAGGCCTGTTGTGGACATTGTGTATATCTGGTCAAAGAGTTGTTCGTGAGTGAGAGTATTCGAGTACATTATAGCAAGCAAAGCAAGCATGGTTGTATTGTATAGCATTAGAATGAATGTGTTGATATGCGCATGGATGACGACGTGGTGCGTCGCATTGCTTCCGGATGGTTGCCACATTCTCTGTCCAGTTTATTCTTATTTATTGGAGTACTGTTATCTTAACGACCTCCCTAGCCAGTCGTCAGACGCCTTTCCCGGTTCATCACGAAGCGATCCAGCTACGTCGTAGTTGGATCTCCATATCCTCGTCTGATCGTCGCAGCAGCCCACAATCTGTAACACGCCATAGTCAGCTCTCGCACTAACGGATTACAAGCAAGGCACTCACGATATCCTTTCCGATATCCACGGCCCCAACTTCTCGGGGCAGCTTCGGGGTGCCCGTCTCCATTCCCATCCCCAACTTCACGCCGGCCTTTCCTCGACTCCTCTTCTCGGTATCAAACGCTATTACACCATTCCCCTTGGACGATCCCGTCACGAGGTACCGCCCATCGCGACTGGCCGCCATCTTGACGTAGAACGTCGAGACGAGGAGATCGTCGTCAGCGTACGAGCCCGGAAGGATGCCAGAGACTGTATCGTCTGAAGGGCGAAGCGTGTAGACTCTCGAGTTGCCGCACAGGGCAAAGAGGTCGCCCGTGGAGGACTGTTCGACGAGGGTATTGATGGACCGTGGGCGGCGAGATGGGTTGGGCGAGTGGATGGTCGGGTCCGAGAGCTGGCTGAGCGGGGTGCAAGTTGGTCTGGAGGAGCGAGCGGTGGGCAGGCGTACGTCCCAGAGCTTTACAATGCTGTTGAAGGCGAGAGAGTCAGCAATGGACAGTCGGACCAGCATGGAAAACTCACGCATTGGCTGATCCGCCCGAAGCGAGTATTCCAGGCATCGATTCGAGCGCTACTAGACTCGTCACCGATTTCGTTGCGCTTCGCTGGATGGCAAGGCAAGTCAGCAACCTTGCCCCGTGCTTAGGAGGGAGGAGAGCAACTTACGCCAATCATCCTCTCGCCATCCCCATGAGCGCTCTTCAGGGTGATAACTGGGTCGATTTCCTGGCCTTCGGTTTGCGCGGCAAAGCCAGCGACTCCAGCAGAGTATCTCGCACGCCCAGCTCGTTCCGAGTACGACGGGTGCGGATCTCGTACAGGCGTCCCCTTACACCTCAAGTCGTAAATCAAGATATTGCCGTCTCTTCCCGCGGAAGCGACGATGCTCCCTTGCGATGCATCCGAGCCCGCTGACCGGGAAGGATCGAAGAATACTGCGGCCCGAACGCTCGATGTGTGGCCCCTCAGCGTTGCAAGCAGCGTCGGCGTCGGAGAGGTCAATGCGTGCAGGCGGGTCGTGCGGTCCCCCGACATTGTCAACTGCGCAACGATGGATCAGTCACTGATCTCGCTAGGAGTGGGCTCGACTCTACTTACCAAGCGCGTATCGTCCGCGGACCACTTGACCTCAAATACCGCGTTGGTATGCGCTCGCCACCAGAACCCCTTCTGTTCTGGGTGATCGCCCAGGCCCTCATCGACATCGACTATCCTCACGCCACCCTCCTCGCCAGCCACCGCGACAAGCCGGCGCGACCCCGACGGCTTCTCGTCCAGTGTGCATCGTTTCGCCACGTCGTTGAAGGCCACTGCAAGGGGTGGCGCGAACTCGCGTAAGCGCAGGTTGGGGGGGTGGATAGACGGTAGGAAGAGGAGCGAAGGTGGCGTAAGGGGATTATAACCCGCGATCGAGGTGACAAAGGAGGGAAGGTAGGCCGGAGGCTCGGAGATTGCTGAAGGGGGGAATCAGCTCGACTTTCGGGATAACCATGAAACGCTCACGTTGAGTATATGGTTCGACCAGCAAACTCGAGCGCGTCGTTCCGTTCACGCCGAATCTCCGGCGCGGCCTCCGCCATACGGATGGCGGAGGTGATGGTGATGGCGACGGCACGACGATGGCTTTTCTATCCTTCTTTTCGACGCAGGACGAGGACGACGCGGAGGGGTGGAAGAAGTCGTGAAGACTGCTCGTTCGACCGTGTCCTCTCTCGCCATCGTCATTGTTGAGCTCGCCACCATGTCCAGCAGGCGCGTCAAGCTTGACGCGTTTCCGGCTGGATCCATCGAGGCTGTTGGATGAGGAAGAGGAGGAGGAAGAAGGGCGGAGGAAGATGGGCGCGAGCTTTCGCGGGTGGGGGAGGTTGACAGCTGCCCTTGGGACGTTCTGGGCAATGGGCTGTAGAGGATCTCGCTTGGACGACATTTCTGCGAATTGGGCGGGCGGAGCAAGAGATATGTCTATATGTGCTGACACACACAGGTGCAAGATATGGAATAACACAAGGATGAGAAGGATGTATGAATGCAAACGGGGAACGATGCACAGGAACTCATATACCATCTCGACGCGCTTGACTTTTCCGCACAGACACGTGACGCGAACCCGAGCTCGCGTTCGCTTTCCCACGGTGTACTACTTGGACTCAATTCACGCGACTCCCTCCCCTTCGCCGTCCTCGTCCACCTCGCCATCCCCCTTCACCGTGCCCTTGTGCTCCTGATCCGCCCCGCTGTTCGTTAATCCCATCTGATGCCACACCGCCGTCTCTTCCCTCGTGATCTCCCTCAACATCATCGTCGCGTACGCCGACGTTCCGAGGGTCATTGAGATCTGCAATGCGCGGAATTTCCCATTGGGATCATGTTGCGCTGGCTGGATGAAGCCAAGTAGCTTGTCCTCGTCCGACTGGACCAGTGCGAGATCCGGGTCCGTGTACCGGATATGCGACCAGCTCAAGTTGGTTGGCTTGTTGATGATTCGGCGATACGAGCCGGGTAGCGAGTATTCCCTGAACGTCGAGCGTTAGCTGCTAGTCCTCGTTCAGATTCACTCGACCGACCTCTGATCCCTTCGCATATTGTTGGGCTGCAAGCCGTCGGCCTCCATGATGTCGAAGTACATCTGGGCCATCTTGCCCTTTGGATAGTCGACGTTCCATCCGGGCAGCGGCATGACCACGTCGAATATCGTGTAGTTGGGAAGGTCTTCTTCCGCCAATACTTTGACTTCTTGTGACGACGTGGTCGCCCACGTCCTGCCTTTGGTATCGCCTTTAGCCCCCACTGTCTCCACTATGTGGCTTCGGTCAGATCGTGCCTGATATTCCATCTCTACTCGACATACCCGCTGGATCGATATCCTCTGCATCCGGCGTAGCAAACACCAGATCCCCAACCATCGGTTCCGTAGCCGATAGCTTGATTCGTGCGGACACGACCAGGTTCCAGAGATAGCTCTGATACGCATGAACGTAAATGGTCCTCATATTCCTTGGAATCTTTCCCCACACCTATCAGCCCCATCCCCCGTAACCAGATCTTGGAACCTACCTGCCCCATCGTGCCCAATTTGTCCTTGGGGTCCCCACCCTTCTTATAATATTCCCATATACACCTCTCGGCAACACACCGTCGCGGCATGATCTCGAGCGCCTTCAGGTAATCCCCATCTTCCAGCCAGGCCAGTCGCGCACGCAGGCAATCGGGATGTTCGCCCTCTCGCAGCGATAAGATAGACTCGACCGCCTCGGCCCATTTGCCCTGGAGGAGGAGCAGACCGGTGACGTGGGTGGGGACGGAAGACGTTCCAAACCGCTGCATCCCTGGAGAATCTTCAGCGTCCGAAAACAGCCCGGAGCCGACCGTAGGAAACACACCATAGAAGTTGATGAATCCATGATCCCGTAACGATGCCATGATGACATCAATATCCTCCTCATTCTCCGCCTCGACATTCCTGCGTCACCACCGTTCATTAGTCTCAAATCTCCCCACCCTCATTCCTCGCACACACCTCAGCGTAATCAAGAAATGGTTCCCCTTCAACATGCCCAGTTCGAGATACTCTGTCGAATACGACAGATCTCCGATTCGGCATCCGCGTTCCCCGCGTTCTTCCATCGCAGATTTTTCGGTCCTTCTTTTCATCTTGATACCATTGATTGCCCGCCAGACGTCTCCGAGGTTCAGTCTGCCCCGCTTCAAGCACACCCGTTGCACAGTGACCGCCCGTTTATCCTTTGTTCCGCAGACGGAAAGCTCTTTCTGGTGGGTACCCAGTAGTCGAGCGAGATTCATCAGGCAGTCCTGGGTTTCCCGATTAGATTTGTGCAGTGTGAAGTGGATATAGGGCGGCTTTTGTATCTTGCCTGAACGACTAGTCAGCACTGCGAGAGCCGGAGAAAACAGGCTGGCGAGCCGTGACTCACCTCTGCTGTTGAGTTTTTTCTCGTCTCCCGCTCCGCCCTTTCGCGTGTCCCTGCCCGTCGACCACTGGAGCACCACTCTCTGACCCTCCTCGTTCGGCAACACCCTCGAAGAGGTCTCAATGGCGCCTCTAAAGAGCTCTCGCACGACCTTGTGGGCTGTCGCCCGACGATCTTTGTTGGGAATCAGCTGGAGGGCCGCGTCAGTACGTCAGTACCACGATTTTGCCCTGTCTCGCCGACTCACCTGCGAGACGACTTCCCGGGTATCGCCCGCATCCCACCAATGACTCGGACCACTTGCCCCGCCGCGACCGCCCCTGCCCCATCGTGCCCAATTTGTCCTTGGGGTC
>JASZXS010000345.1:0-17784 GCA_035521475.1 Tremellales sp. Uapishka_1 | reverse complement strand
GGGGGAAGAGGGTTGAAAACGCGGATAAGACACAGAATGTAGCTTACCAGTACGCTCGAACGCAGCAACTCCAGGACTCCAAGATCTAGAGCGCACAATCTGGTCAACAAAAGCGCCCTATTTGTGCTTGAGATGGGTAGGATAGGGTAGAGCATCATACTAGGGTTGCTGATTAGCGACAGATACTACAACATATAGATCCAGCCAGCAACTCACGATTGAGCTACAACAACCAACGACAGAGCAGCGCATAGGAAAGACGGTCCATCAGTGTTGTCCTCTCGTCATGATGGTATCCCACTCACTGTTGTAAGACACTGTCGACACCACCCCCGAAGGGGTGTCTCTGAGTAGCGATTCTTTTTAAAATCATTTGCGAGGAGGGGATCTGGGAGACTGGCAGGCAGAAGCGACTCTCTACTCACCTGAGGGTCTTTCACTTGATGATATTGGTCGAGTGGACAAGAAGGAGAACTTGCGCGCGGGGTTTGGTGTAGCATCCGGTCCGACCTTCCAGCGGCAAAATTCGGGATTATGAATCGGTGCAGTCGCGGAAGGCGGTGGCAATTGCAACGAAGGAAAGGAGGGGCAGAGTAGCTCCCCTCCCCTAATATGTACGTCGCGACATCGTGGAATGCAACGTCGATCAAGATATCACATGCATAAAAGAAGTCGTTACGTGACACAGTTTTGAGACACAATGGGTAGACCAAGAAATGGAAGATGAATATGAGGGCAGAGGATGGGCTGAAAATCAAACTCTATGACAGGCAGCGCGTTGGGCGGACTAGGCAGGCGGATGTTCCATGGTAGCTGTACTTTTTTGGTTTTTGCTTTATTGTTCGAGAGTATGAAATGAGTACGGTTCGTCTGACGGATAGCGGGTAACGGCTCCGCACTCGGGGACCACGTGTTGGTGCGACGATGGTCGAGCGATGTTGCCTGTACAACGAATACTGGTGGTGGCGATGACGAGCGAGGGTTGGAGGCAGACAGGGTGGTGACAGTGATAGTGATGATCGACACGAAAGGCGTATCGGAGCAGTGTCGGCAGGGACGGGGGATAACGACATCCCCAGATTTTGACATGTACATTCAGCCGAAGCGAGATCCTCTTGGGCTGGCATTATAACGGTGCGGAAATTGGACGAGGGGAAGGGACGGAAGCTAGGTGACTTTCTGGCGCGTCGACATCGGAGGAGCCGCCTCGTACTGGTAGGTGGCAGGTTTCCGAAGGTGAGCAGGGACGGATAGGGGGTTGTGGAGTGGAGAAGGGTGTATGGGTTGTCGCAAGATTGAGCGATATTGGGGTTATCGTCCAATGTTTATCCAACTGACAGCAAAAGACGAGATGTTAATACACAGAATAGGCCCAGAATCAAAGTCGTCGACTCGGATCTTCGGCTACTCGGCTTCCTCCAAGGTGTTGGCCATGGTCGCCATGGTGAACCCGTTGAAGTTGAAACCTCGACTTGTGGCGGCGGACGTGGGCGCATGGACTGGTTGACCGATCGATAAGCCGCCCATTGATGCTTCTAGGTGGTTCGCGGTGGCGACTGAGCACGCCCGCTGTCTGGTCCTTTCGACTTCCGCTGCACCGGTATCGACCGCCTGCGTATTCCCTTGAGAAGCTCTGCCGTACCGTCTGAAGTCCTGAATAGACGTCGAGGCGGTCGGACCATTCGCAAAGGCGGAGAACACTCTCGAGTCGGTGAACGAGGAGGACGGCGGGATTCGGCAGAAATCGTGCTCAAATGAGTTGACCGCAGAGCTCGGAGACGTCGTCGTGTGGGACAAGGATGCCGAGGAAGCCGAAGACAACGTGTAGCCAGAGTGCGAGGACGGTAGCGAAGACCGAGCGGACTGAACGCCAGGGGTGGAGGCTCCGGCACAGTGTTCCTCCGCTGTCTGTTCATACCGGAGATGCTGACCTGTCATCGGCAACGGCGCAGCTCTATTCATCGGGGATTGAGCGGGCCTGCTTGTATGAGTGAGGCTGTGTCAACCGATGAGTCAAACACTTACGAGAACGGAGAGAATCCACCAAAGGTAGACTGCTGCAGATGAGCTTGTCGAAGAGGGGCTTGGGTCTGTTCCCGATAGATAGGGGTAGCAGCCCACTGGCTGAAAGCCTCGCTCGGCTGAGATTGAGTGCTGTACGGTCTCCCAGGGGAGTCGATACCAGTGGCGAGCCTCGCGGCTGCGGCTGCATCGCTTCCAGTGAAGTATGGCTGCGCGGCATGCTCTCGACCGTACGCGAAATGGCTCTGAGCTTCCTCTTGATGATGACTGAAGCTGGAGCTAGCATATCATTAAGTATTCCTTTGCAGCTTCCAGAACCACTCACTTATAAGGGGCAAGAGGCGGGTTAGTGGCTCGAGGCTGAACATGCGCAAGGGGGGCAGCATGTGCATGTGCGATCGCATTGACTTGAGGAACCATGGCGGCTCTGATCTCGAAATCAGCTTGGTTTAAGAGCCTATCGGATGCACTCACAGAGCTCGCAGAACCGCTGCATTACTCAGATTTATACCTCCCAAGCTGTTGAGCGCCCCAAGAATCTGCCGGGTAGAGTAATCCGGAGCGAGGCCTGCAAGACTCGCACTGATCTGAGCGGCTTGTGCGGCAGTCTGGCTGGTTTTGTCTGCTAAGTAGATGGCTCAGCTAATGATCGGACCTCGGCGACGCTCAGAGGATGGGTAAGACTCACACTGCGAACGACCCCAACTCAATCGGATCCTCGTTCCACCCACGGGGAACCCTTGCATCCTCTCGATGGATCGGGTCGCCGCTTCCTTGTGGACGAACTGGACAAAGCCGCAACCCTTACCAGGTGGGATCTTGACCTATACAAGGTGTGAGCAAGGGAGTATAGAAGGAAATAGCAGTACAGCACCACTCACATAGGTAATCTCCCCAAACGGCTGGAAGAAACTCTTGAGCGTTTCTTCCCCGACCAGCGAGCTCAAACCTCCCACAAAGACGGTCGTATTGTTGGGATCCGGATTATGCGGAGGGCGAGGTTCGAACCCGCCCACACCCGAGCTCTGAATGGCACCGCAAGCGAGCGCTTTAGCCTGTTCGATTGGGTCATGGAGAGGCAGCACGGGGTACGGGTACAGCTGGTCGTCGCGGGTCGGGGTAAAGTAGTCACCGGCAACGCGTTGATGCGGAGTGGCATGGGTCATCGACGGGACTTGAGACGGGTGAGATACAAGTTGAGACGGCAGCATGTAGGGGATCTGGTGGAAAGGGTCGTGCTCGGCGGCCTGAGCGATCGGTGTCGTGACGCTTCGCTGAACGACCATTTCTGTTGCATCAAGAGTCGTCGCACCTCTGGTGGGCGAGACTTGCGAGTCGTTGGACCAGGCGAAGGACCTCGGAGAGACCAAGGAGATGTGCATTCGTTGAGTCAGGCAATAAACATCCTGCATCTCAACGACGGCTCGTTGCTGCTCTTCTTCGCTTGTAAAGCTATTCCCATGTCAGCGAAGAATCTCGATCACTAGAAGGTAGGCTTACTGTACCAAGGCGTATGGACTAGCATTGCCAGGGAGAATAGAAGCCCCCTTGATTGTGTAGAATTGCGCGATAGGCTGAGGCGGATTCAGAAATAGCTGAAGGATGATTGCCTCGGTCACCCCGGGAGCGAGACTGCTGATGACTATAGAGTATTCCTGAATATCTCTGGGAGCATGGCGCGTAGGATTGGTGTTCTTGAATGGACTGGTGGCAGGAGTGTTGGGAGACGTGTTGGATCCGGATGCCCAATTGGCTTTGAATGCTCGTTTGGTGTTTGGTCTTCGAAAGTCAGCGGGGGAAACTTGACAAAAGGAGGGTGGGACTGACAAAAGAATGACGGGTTTATTGGGAGCTGGTGTAAGATCGAAGAGAACTTGCGTCGCGATCTCGTTGGTCTGAAAAGGAACAATGAGCGTCTCATGACTGCTTGGCACTTAGGAGATACTTACTGCAAAAGTGAGGAAACAATACCCTGCATTCATTGGCATTTGACTAATGTGGACGGTGGGATCCATGGGCGGACGAATGAGCTACATATAGTGTCAGCAAAGGGTCTGCAAGCCGGAGAAGCGACGAACCTTGATCTGAACAACATCCCATCGCAAGATAGCACAAGTCTGTCGTAGGTACGCTTCGTCCATCCAGCCGTCCTATCATCATTCAGTCAGCGCCAAACCAAGTGCCACAGGCTTGACTTACCAAGTCCCCAATCCATAGGGTACGTCGTGACTCGCGATCTGGCGCAGTACCGTGACCCACCAGGCCGAGGCCTACTCCGATGGACTCGCTTTCACTTGCATTCCTGCCGTGCGAGCTAGTGGAACCACCTCTCCTTCTCGTCCTCTTCTTCTTGTCCATGGTACCGCTGACGAGACCGTCCTGAGTGTCTTGTAGCATCACGGGAGTTGCCTCCTGTGTCTGGATCGAAGGCACACCTGCACGGATGGTGGAGACGATACTGGAAGCACTCGTCGAGGACGAGACTCCTTTGCCGACGCTGGCGGCGTAGCTGGTAGGTGACGTGCTGTTCGATAGCGCGGAGGCTGCGAGCTGTGTGGGTGGAGGCGACGGGACAACGGTCGAAAGTGCGGGAAACGACGAAGGCGAGGGCGGTGTTGTGGTCGGAATATTCGTTGGTCGGGAAGACAGCGGGATAAAGGGCGGTCGATTGGGACGAAGTGTTTTATGAGCGGGGACGGTCGAGGGGGATGCGGCGTAGTGAAGCTGGTTAAGCGACATGACCAAGAAGGGGCAAGGTAGCCGAGTCAATCGCCAATCGCGCAATCAAGCTGCGACTGAAATGGTGGCGAGGCGCGAGTGTGGGGGTTGAATCACGGGTCGAGACGGACTGGAAAGAATGGTCAATCAGGCCGTGTGAGACATGGACGTCTCAGACTGTCCTATGTGGAAGGGGAAGATAGGATAAGCGAAGTGGGGGATGTGAAGCTAGGAAGAAGCCATGGGTGGGCGCTCGTCTTTCGGTATTGTAGGAGGGATCCCCCGTCGCCACGCCATGTCTCACAAACAGACTGCACCGCGCAAGGAATGGGAGTCGGAATCTTACTCACGCTGATACCCTCATTGACTTCTTCCTGATAGGGCGAGACAGCCACCACGATCGAAGTGGAATGACGTGCGAAGTTTGACCAGCCTCAACCAGACCGGCTGGTCGTGTGAAATTATTCGATTCAAGTGGCTTTGGGATGATGGGGCGGTGCAGAGGTGAGTCGGACGTCGACCTCGGACGGCCAGTCGGATCAAGTATCGCTGTACTTGGTGTACGCCGGGTCGAACACGCTCGTGAGACCGGGCAGGTGAGTATGATATATTTTGGCTCGGTGAGAAGCATGGCAGAGGGTCCAAGTGGAGGGCGACCCTTACTGCTCTCCCACGGGGAAATCAACGTCTCTTATCAGCGATTCCCCCATGTGGCAATAACGTACGCTTGCATGGATCCGCAGTCTTGTGCTGCTTTGCCATGTAGGCAGGTGCTACAGGTGAGAGATGGATCATGCGACAAGCCCAACGATACAATCAGACATCAAAAGGTATCTAGTGAACCTTCGATCTTTGCACGTCCCTCATAGCCTCGTACCAGAGGGATCGGGAGCGGATACAACTTGAACTACCCTCGCACCAATCCGAAGCATCTACCAAACTTCCCGCTAGACTGACCACACAGCGCACAAGGAGCTCTGACTGCTTGATATTGGTTCACCTTGCTCCCTTCTTCAACCTCCATTGATACCCTCCATTCATGCCCGCTCTGAAGCGACTGCCCGTCTGCTCTTTTCATACGGTGATCTCACCCTAATAGCATTCCCCTATCTTCCGCAATCACAGCCCCGTTGAAGATGGCCGCCGACAAGAACTCCTTGCCTGATCATTGTTTGAGATGGGATAATGTCCAGCAGGAATACTACCTCGCACTCCCCTCCCGGCCCGGCATCCGCCTCACCCTGAGGCGCAAGACTGACGAAGGCGCTCTTGTAGGCTCCTCCTCGCTGCTACGGTCTTGCTATAATAGATGAAACTGACAATCTTACGCCTGCGTACAGGTCGAGCTCTTCAACTCGCCTAAAGTGCTCCAGTATAGCTACAACAAGCCGAGACCGTCAGTCCTTTACTCGAAATCATGCCCCGCTGATCCGTTCCCAGGTTTACCCTCGCCGAAGCGAATCTTGACCAGGCCATCGAGGAGTGTCGGGCGCTTTCCAAGGATCTCTCGCTCCATCCGCCTTACGTTCCCTACGTCCAAGGCTTCCCCTTTCGAGCCATCCGCAACTCTGCCGGAAAACTCGTTGGGGTCATGAATGTCAACCCCAAGATCGACTGGAAGAGAGCCACCCTAGCCGAGATGGCGGCGATCCCGCCAGCTCAACAGACATGGCATATTGCTTATGACCTCCTTCCAAAGTACAGCGGGCAGGACGTAATGTCCGAGGTCGTCGATGCGGTCTTGAACCACTGGATCAAGCCGTACATGCGCATTGGTATCGTCCGCTCCGTAAGCTCGGACCGCACCCATGCACACGAGCCGTTCCTGACTCTATTTCCAGTTCGCCGAGGAGGGAAACGCGGCTTCACGAAGGGTACTCGAGAAGAGCGGATTCCGAGAGACACGCGAGGAGGATCTAAAGTGGCCCGAACATAACGGAGGGGGGACCAGAAGGGTGCAATGGTACGAGCTGCAGCTTGGCGAGGCGTGAGAGGATGGGAGAATAGACTCTGCTGTACCTAGCGACCTTTCACGCTTGGCGACACGGCACGTGTAGATGCCGTCTTCAATCAGAGATGTCATACAGTGACTCGCCGTCTTGACGATGCAACGTGATATTGAACTGCATCAGGTCGCTTCCTGAACCGCATGGTATCCCACCCCCTCGACGATACATCTACCACCGTCTCCGCTTTTCGTACATCTCCTTGCCTCTCGTTGCACGCTCGTCCTCCCCGCCAATGAAATACCACAAGAGGGAATACCGATCCTTCTCCACCCCGCCGATATAGCGCAGATCGTAAAACTCCAACCACTCCTCCAACTCGAACCGGTAGAGCCCCCAAACGGCTTCGGCGTTCTTGAGCGCCGTTTTCGAAAAGTACGGCTGGACGGCATGAGCAATGCGGTCTGGAAGTGACAGCACGGACCGCTCACCCGTTTGGTCCCGCATAGCGAAGGCACGAAGAGCAAATCCTGTGTCGGGTCTGTGCGCATCAGATGCCGGTTTGCCGCCTGATTATATACTGTATATCAGGGAGCGGACGAACCGCCTGCAGGTCAGACTCACAATGGCTTTTCCCTGGTCGGACATCCTCACTTTCTCGTCCCATATTACTCGGTATTGCTGCTTCCACTGATGCAGCCCCGCCGACGCAAAGGAGAAGCCATCATCGTACAGCTCGACCTCGTCGCGCTCTTCGTACATGTCATTGGTGATAAAAACGCCAAGCAGAGTGGCACCGGGCCTGTATATGGGGAATTTCCAGACCACAAACACCGATTCGAGTTTCGTCCAGCGGCATTGTTTGGCAATCACCATCCTGAGCCTACAGTCTTGTCTTGTTTGCTTCCAAACGTTCTGAAGACGAGAGACACGACTCCGCAGTGAACTTTGGAAACCTTGTGCCTGTTGCGCCTGGTTTTGTGCTTCACGATCGGCTTGTCTGGTGATCTACCCAAAGGAAGGTGACATACATGCTTGAGCGCTCCCTCAAGACGTCGACGAGGGCGCTTCTTCCAAGTCTGAAAGTGATCTTCGCTCTTTCCATCGCCAGTCCCACGGAGGTTGTTAACGGCTGTTGTAAAAGGATTAGCAGAGAGTATTCATAGAACGAGTCAGGGGCGATGATTTCGATAACCACGTGTGATGGCGCATCCACTTTCGGCATTGTGGACTCGTACTTCAGCTCTTGAAAGAGCTCTCTCCGACAGACCACCCGCAGTCCCCAGCAGTAGACAGAGACAATCATGCATACACTTGACACCAACGCCGAGGGAATATAGTGACTAGAGACTAGAGACCGGATCTATAACAGCGAGCGGGGTATATGGATGGAAGATAGACATGCGGGACGAGCGACAATTAATCGAAGGTCATTTTCTTGCCCTCAGCTGGCACGATACCTCCGGTTCGGGCACCACTGCGGTACGCGTCAGCACGGAGCCACGATTCGAATGCAACCCGACGAGTGACTCACCCTCTGGGAGCTCCCCGTCCTCGACCTCCTCCTCGTCCTCCACGGTCGAAGCCACCTCGACCACCACCTCGGCCACCTCCACGTCCTCCTCGGTCACCACCGAATCCGCCACGACCACCACCTCGACCACCTCCACGTCCTCCTCGGTCACCTCCAAATCCGCCACGTCCGCCTCGACCACCACCTCCAGAGTCATCCCTAGGAGGGGCATAGTCGACCCGGATCGATCGTCCAGCAAGCTCGACACCGTTCATAGCCTTCAACGCAGCAGTCGCAGAGTCGACATCGGCGAACTGAACATAACCGAAACCCTTGGGGGCACCGGTCTCTCGGTCGGTGGGGAGACGAACAGACTGAACATCTCCGTGTTCACCGAACGCCTCGTAAACCGCATCCTCGTTGATGTCGAATGAGAGGGATCCGACCCAGAGGGTGGAAGCGGGCTCGGACTGCTTGTCGGAGAAAGCCTTGGCTCGCTTCTCGGGGTTGGCAGTTCGCTGGGCGGCGTAGTTGATCTTGACGTTTCGTCCGTCGATCTCCTTGCCGTCGAGCTCGACAGCCTTGGCGGCATCCTCGAGGTTGGTGAACTCGACGTAACCGAAACCCTTGGATCGCTGGGTCTCTCGGTCCATGATGACACGGGCAGAGACGACCTCTCCCACCGAGGCGAACTCGGAAGCGAGCCAGTCATTGTCGACGTTCCACGAAAGTTGACCGACAAAGACCTGCATAGCGGGCTCCTGTTCACCTTCGGCGAGGACCTTGGCCTTCTTGGGAGCTTCGACGACAGCCTCCTCTTCAGCCTTTCGCTTGTTGCCTATGAGCGAGTCAGCTTTGTTACTTTATCAACAAGATGATCAGCTTACCGTTGGCAACAGGGGCATCGACCTTGGCCTCCTCCTCCTCCTCGCTCTCCTCGTCGGAAGACTAAGCGAATGGTAAGCCGGGTTTTTTAGAGATGGCATCACAGAACTTACCTCCTCATCAGAGCTCTCCTCCTTGGCAGCAACATTCGCCTTGGCAGCGGCGGCGGGGGTGTCGGCGATGGCAGCGGGAGTCTCGTCTTCAGACTCCGAGTCGGATTCCTCAGAGCTTTCGTCGTCGGAAGATTCCTCCTGTGGAGAAAATTTTTGAGTCAGCTCGTGTGATTCAAGATCAAGTCGGAAACGCCACACGAAGTAGCATGATACTGACCTTGGCGGCGGTGGCGGCAGCAGCAGGGGCAGCAGCCTCGGCCTCTTCATCGTCGCCAGAGTCCGAAGACTCTGACGACTCGGAGTCGGATTCCTCACTGGACGAACTCTCCTCCACGGGGGGAGGAGTGGGAGCCTTCTTTGACTTTTTGGATTTCTTTTCCTGCAATGACAAATGGGCAAACGGGGAAGGGAAAGAGACAAGCAACATGAGTTTTCAATTGGTTCTGGTGGGAGCCCTCGTAGATCAACCCGAGAAAAGGAAGGGGATGCCAACCTTTACTGGGACAGGTGCGGGTGCCGGAGCAGCCTCGACCTTCTTTCCCTTCTTTCCGGCCTTCTTGTCGGCGACAACAGGAGCAGCAGCGGCAACTTTGGAATCCTTTTTAGCCATTTTGGATGATTTTGATGGTTGGTTTTGAGAGAGTTGAAGGGGGATGGACGATGAGAAAGACGAGTTTGAAATTCTGCTCTTGAACCGGTTCCCACCTGACCGGGATGGCGCAAACCTTCACCAACTTTTATATCGCCGAATCACCGCAGTCAGTGGCACCGTCTTCTGTTCATTACGTAATCAATCGGAAGTAGCGGCATTGCTCGGCCGAGGCTCTCCCTGATATCTCCTCGAAAGCGCTCTGTTCCAACAACTCGCTCGCAAGAAGCTCCCCATCTCTCCTCCTTCACTCCTTTTCTAAAAACACCCACTCACCCCGCAGCATGTTCTCTCGATCAGCATCAAGGAGCGTGGTCTCGTCCCTCCGATCGGCCCAGGTGAGCCGCACTCAGGTCAACGGCGGCAGATTCGTCTGCCGTTTCATGTTTTTCAGAAAGACTGATTTGTTGTGATACCAGATTGCGACGAGGTCGTACAACTCGGCTTTTCAGTCATCGACTCCCACCTCCGCCTTTGCCGGTAAAAAGGGATCAAATGTATGTTGCAATAGATGGAGCTTAGGCGTGCAGCTAATCTCCCTCCGTAGGGTCTCTACTGCGCGACCATGATTCCAGGGGACGGTATGCTCGGGAATTAGAAACAGCGACTGGATAGAGCTGATAAGGAGTACAGGTATCGGACCCGAGATCTCCGAGGCCGTCAAGACCATCTTCCAGGCCGCTAAGGTTTGTTATTCGCTTGGGCAATTGACTCGCAATTAACAAAATCATCAGGTGCCCATCGAGTGGGAAGAGGTTGATGTGACCCCCATCCTCAAAGATGGAAAGACCGTCATCCCCGACGACGCTATCCACTCGATCAAGAAGAACACTGTCGCCCTCAAGGGTCCCCTTGCTACCCCAAGTCAGTCGTAGCCTTGGTGACCCCAGTACCGTAGCTGACCACCCTCGCAGTCGGAAAAGGACATGTCTCCCTCAACTTGACGCTTCGACGAACTTTCTCCCTCTTTGCCAATGTCCGACCATGTGTCTCCATCAACGGATACAAGACCGCCTACGACAACGTCAACACGGTCCTGATTAGAGAGAACACCGAGGGAGAGTACTCTGGTATCGAGCACGAGGTCAGCTGTCGCGCATGTGATGGTTTGAGTCGGCTGAAGAGGTCATCAGATCGTTGACGGCGTCGTCCAATCCATCAAACTGATCACCTACGAAGCCTCTGAACGGGTTGCCCGATATGCTTTCCACTACGCCTCAGAGAGCGGACGAGATAAGGTTACTGCTGTCCACAAGGCCAACATCATGTTTGTTTTCCTTTGATCCGCCTCGAGCCAGCTGAGATTCCCATCTCAACAGGAAGATGTCCGATGGAATGTTCCTTTCTGCTTGTCGAGCTGTTGCCAAGGAATACCCCAAAATCGCCTACGACGAGGATCTCCTTGACCGAGTCTGCCTTCGAGTGAGTTGGGAAGGTCAACTCATGGTCATGCTTGATACTGACGCACAACCCCGCAGATCACGACAGATCCCACGCCTTACGCCGACCGAGTGATGGTTATGCCCAACTTGTAAGCTCTATCCCGATCACAGGTGGGTTGTGCTGAGACCCCTCAGGTACGGTGACATTCTTTCGGATCTGTCTGCCGGTCTCATCGGAGGTCTTGGTCTGACTCCTTCCGGAAACATCGGAAAGGTAAGTGTCCAAACGCGGAATGGCCGTGGCCAGATCTAATCGACACATCTGCAGGACGCCTCCATCTTCGAAGCCGTCCACGGTTCCGCTCCCGACATCGCCGGTAAGGGACTCGCCAACCCCACCGCACTCCTCCTGTCCTCGTTGATGATGTTGAGGTGGGTTCTTGCGAAAAGTTATATCCTCGTACTGATCAGTGGTACAGACATATGGGTCTCCCCCAAGCCGACACCATCGAGAAGGCTTGTTTGGCTGTAAGCGACCATGTTTTGCTCACCAGATCGGAGCTGATATATGTCGTAGACCATCGCTGAGGGTGTCCACATCACGGGTGATTTGGGAGGAAAGGCTTCGACCAAGGAGTACACCGACGCTATCGTCGCTAGAATCTTGAAAGCATAAACTACGGGCTGTAAGGGTTGTCTGCAATGCATTGCCTTCGCAAGCTGGTGGTACTGTTTCAAATCTCGTATGCTGGCTGCTCTGTGCCGTACAGTCTCCTGGAGCGCCGAGCCCTTGCCAGTCTCTGCAGACGGAGCATGCAGTACCCACAATCTATGCTGCATGACCTACCGAAACTGCTTTTCCCATGACCTTGACCCACCTGACCTTATCCCCCTCCTGCTATTTCTCGCCGTACCTGACCCTCTCGCAGTCTATCCAACACCCTTGCTCTCCCTCAAAGTTCCACCCGAGCGGACCCATATCGCATTCCGCACAGATCAACCACTTGACCTTTTTCTCCTCGCCCTCGAGACCAGGCGTACTAGGGGGCAGCGTGACCGCCAGATCAGGCCGCGAGAAACCGATATTGTCGAAAGTGAAGTGGGTGGGTACGTAGAAATAGCCCTTCTGCTCGGTCGGGGGAAACGGGGATGTCGGATCGTGTGGGAGCTACGGCTGGTGTCAATGGAAGCCAAGAGCAGAGGAAGGGGCGCGAGACGGGAGACAGACGTACGACAGGATCCTCGGCCTGGATGAACTCGCCCGCGACGGGCTGGAGGATAACGCTAGAGCATTGCGGGCGGAAACAGTAGAGCTTCATGGTATTTTTCGGAGCGCTGGTGATATGCTGGGCAAGGGAGGCAAAAGAATGGGTGGGGGGCGCAGGACGACGAAATGTCCCGCTCGTCTGCGCGGCAAGAGCAGCAAAGATGTCGGATTGGGAGGGCTCGCTCATGCTGAGATGTGGTCCGAGTGTAATTAGGAGGGAGTTGGCGGTCGACCCTCCTGAACCGAGACCGAGACCGAGGTCCGGAGATTTGGACTCGCATTTGCCACCGACAACGGCTACAAGATGGAAGTATGGTATCTGTATACCTCGTTACTTGACAGTGCTTGTCGTGTCTCTCAGCATGTCGGGACCGCTCGGGGTCCTCCCTGGGATGACGTACGATCCCATACGGAATCGCTATTTCCCAACCCCGAAGGATGGCGGCAAGGTGGACCTCGACCCAAAGGGCAAGAAGCGACTTCGGTTCGACGCAGAGCCTGTGGTCGAGGCAGTCCACGTACCTATTGCCGGGCCCAGTCGGAGACGTATAGTGAGGCCAAGTGGCAGGCGTCGAGAAATGAATAGGTGCGTGGATCTGTTGTGGTGCTAGCGGAAACTGATGAAAAACAAGGGATGGCTCGCTTGGATCGCATTTTGGGAAACTGGTCATGAAGGAGGTGTGCGAGTGCTGTCCATGTTCAGGAGAGAACGTGACGTCTATACGGGTGGGTGAGGGGAGCTGAGGAGGGATGTGAGGGTGCTGATCCACGTCGCAGTCTTTTGTCGGAGGAGCCTTCTTCGCAACCACAGATCACGGCAAGGTGGTTGTCACCACTGCGGATGGCGAGGGGCACGCAGTGACTGTCTGCTCGGCATCTGTGAGTGCAGCCATATGGTATTCGTGTCGCCAGCTAAGGTGTACGGCAGGTGCTAGGGGTGCACTGTGACGTTGCGAGGTTGACCATGATGTCTGTTTTCCAGCATATCAACACGATTTGCATGACTGATGTGCCTCTGCAACGACAGGTCCATATCAGCAGGCCCGAGACCGCATGCGCATGTATTCAAACGAGCGCCTGAAGCACTGGATCACATGTGGATCGAGGCAACAGACCTCGCGCTTCCCGAAGGCGATGTCTACTGCATGTCCTCATTCGACGACAGGTGTACCGTCGGCATGTCCTTTCAGTCCCAAGCAAAGCGAAGCTGACGCACGGCAAGGCGGGTCCCATTCTCTCAATATCGTCCACTACGCCTCGCGTCTCGCAACGACGTATCGCAAACTCCCATCAGACCCACTATGCGTCCACCAGTCCTCCTCGGATATCGCGTTTGTCGGTATGCGGTCCTCCCAGATCCGGCTGGACGATTTGCGCGTCAAGGGAAGGCGGGACGACACGATCGCGCAGCTGCCGGGGAGCAAGGCTGTTGTCGGGGTAAAGCGGTTGAAGGACTCGGCGGTTCCCTGGGGTCTGCTGGCGAGCGGAATGAGTGATCAGGTGGGTGTTCTGGTTGCATTACGATTTGTAGGAGTTCAGAGCTGATATCTGGGCTATGCAACAGTTGATGATCTTTGATATACGATTTGCGAAACAGCCCTTGCGTTGCTTGAAGGGCCACGTGAATAGCTTCCACTCGGACCTGGTATGTCTCGAGTCGCCGTCGCCTCGTTTCACCTCCCTTCCATGGGTCATCTCGCGCTAAATGCTCATACGACAGGGTCTAGCGACGACTCCCACCGACTCGCATGTGCTCGCTGCGGGTTCTGATGACGTGGTGCGCGCCTGGTCGACCCAGACGGGCGAACCAATGTCTGCTGCGGAAGGGAGCAGTGGGGAAGACCACCTGCTGGGAATGACGTTTCCGAGCAGGGTGCGGTGTATCCAGGTGAGGGAGGACGATATGGGGGTAGATGTTGCATATGGTGGGACCTTTGTGAGGTTTGGACGAGAGTTGTGAACCGTAGCATATAGATCATGGGGTGGGTGAGATATCTTGTCTGCACCCATGTCAGTGTACAATGATTTTATCGCCCAAAGAGGCAGGTATGACGAGATCTGTGCGCGACTGATTTCGGCTGCGGAATCCTTCCCCCCAGTTAAGCGAAACGCCCCTTACCACGCATGGACCTCCTGCTACACGGCTCGGACGGTGATCCTTCCCCCATCAACCAACTTGCTTCTACACTCCACACTCGCCCTCTTCATCTACCTCAATGCGATACACATAACGATTCACCTCATCTCCCCCGCCCGGCTCTCACAAATCCACCCCCTTCTGCCTACGAATCTCCCCACATTCCATAAACAAAATCATCCGTCCAAAAGACCTGGAGTCCTTTGGCCGCCATGCCCCCACGACCGCTCCCCAACCCGACCGCCGTTTTTGATTCTCGCTTCGTCTTCACCACCTTATCTGACACAGAGGTCGCATCGCATGCCAAAGTCCCGTACACTCATCCGAACGGGAAACCATGTCGTCTCTTCACCCGCAAGTGGTTTCCCAGATCCCCCGTGATATGATGGCGAGGCTAATCGTACCAATAGTGGACGAGGAGATGCGCTACAACAGCTTCGCGATGGACCATGGACCGCTAAACCTCGCCATGACGTTCCATGCTTGTATAGCGATATATGAGGCCATCCATGTATGTTTCCGCCATCCCATTATGGCGTGAAGTGCTGATGGTATCGTCCAAAAGGCATCTCCGCACAAGCGCCAGGCGGTATGCTTGTACACCTCCCCCGGAGCAGAGACGAAATCCAACATGGCTCTCTTGGTCGCACTGTACTTCGTAAGCGGATCCTATGTGGTCGGTTGGGCGAACCGCTGATAAGGCGCTCGTGCGCCCGCTAGCTGATCGTGGGGAAGCGAGAACCATGGGACGCATTCGGACCGATTGCGCAGCTCGAAGTCATGCCCTTCAGAGACGCCGGGAATGGCCTGGCGGACCACGGGTTGTCAATCCAGGTATGACGGGGAGGGATATGGACGTCATCGCTTCGGAAGCTGACCCACGGGGAACACAGGATTGTTTATACGGCGTGGCCAAGGCCCTGCAACACAGGTTACTCGATCTCGTCGAATTTGATTCGGCGCAGTACCAATACTACGAGCTCGTCGAGTGGGTCGTCCGTCGTCCGTCGGCCAAAGAGGCGCTGATATCCGATGCCCCAACAGGAACGGAGACCTGAACATTTTGGGCGACTTTATCCCTTTCGCCTCACCGAACGAGACCAGTTGGGTCAGGGCAACGCGGATGCTGCTGGAAAAGTCGTCGGCTCGAGGAAGACTGTCCACTCCGACCGACGTCGTCGTTCCCAAGGGGAGGCTGACGTCGCATGGGTTCAAATGCGTGTTGGACGTCTTCAAGAAGCAAAATGTCGGCGTGGTAGTGCGACTGAACGACGAGCTCTATGATCGGCGTCACTTCCTCGATGCGGGGATGGAACACGGTACATACCAGGCTCATTTCGTGATGGTGATCGCGCTGACGAGTGATCGCAGTCGAGATGTATTTTGACGATGGGTCCAACCCAACGGACGAGATCGTCCGAGACTTTATCAAGCTTGCTGAAGAGGTGATCGAAAGGCGCAACCAAAAAGTCGCTGTCCATTGTAAAGCTGGCTTGGGGAGGACAGGGGTCCTGATTGGAGGTGAGTCTTATCAGATTCGCGATGGCCGATGGCTGATCCCGAGCAGCGTATCTCATCTACAAGTACCACTTTTCGGCACAAGAAGTCATTGGTTACATGAGAATTGTTCGGCCTGGAATGGTTGTGGGTCCGCAACAGCAGTTCATGATCATGAATCAGATGAAGTGGATAGGATGGGTGAGCAGTCGACTGCCATTGTCCCGCCAACTTGTTTCTAACAGCCCTTAGGCGGCCCGCGACCAGCTCCTGCGGGAACTCGCGGCCGAGGCTGCAGCCAGGGAACCCGTCAATCCGCTCGCGACCCCACCAATAGAATTCGATACCCCTCTTCCTTCGCCTCCTCTGCAGCTCGCAGAGACTGGTTTACAACTACCAAACAGAAAGACACCCTCCAGGATGCGTACTTCAGTCGGTACCCCTGGCCTCCGACAACCCGTTTCGCCTTCTAAGGGAGGCGACGCTGCTGGACAGCCGAGAAAGTCGCCCAGCAAACCCGCAGAATCGTACGTCGAAATCGGCACCCCGGAACCAGAGACAGAACATGTCGCCATCGTGGTCGACCCGGCCAGTCCATCCCCGACCCAGGACAGCTTCTCTTTCGAGGACGATCACCTCCAATCGAAGTCTATCGTTCTGTCTTCGTCGCAGTACGAGGCTACATCGTCTAGTGCGCCGACGTCGCCCGCGTCCCCGTCTGGTTTCGGATCGATGCGCGGTACGAAGAGAGCTGCAACCTCGAGGTCGCCGATGCAATCTCGGACTCCGCCATTGGATGGGGACAGTTCTCCTGCCCGTACCACGCTCAAAGCTCCTCCATTGGTCCACATCCGTCATTCCAACACGAGTTCGACCTCCCTCGCCGTGTCAGAAGAAGAAAGACCAGCCAAGAGACGACCGAGAAATGAGTCAGCCCTCTCGGCGAAGTCAGGACTTTCCTCGCCTCCCCCCTCGAGAGAGTCGTCGCCAATGGATTCAGAAGACGTCGTCACTGAGGTGGATGCTCTTGACACCATTCTGCATCCCGCTCCTGTCGCTGCTCGACTATCGAGCAAGCTCCGAAAACTGGCCTCCTCTTCGCCCGCTGCTGAATCGGTTCCGCTGCCATCTTCTCCCTCTGCGACTCTGAGCAAGTCGTCCATACCGACCAGACGTTCGTTCTTACCCGTCCGACGTGCGGCGGCTCCCATGAAGGAATCCAAACCCATCCCGTCGGCGCTAGAGACGACACGACTGACAAGACGATCCGCCGTCACATCGGCAATGACGGCGAATGTGCCGAGGTCGGCCGTCGCCCCGCCGGAAAGAAAATCCGGTGGAAGGGCGGACAAGAGGACGCCGACCAAATTTGCGAGCGAGATGTGGGGTCAGATCTCCAAGATTGGGAGTTTGAGCCCGGTATCATGTGAGTCGTTGAGGGTGATTGCAAGACCGAACTGATGCGGTCGAACGATAGCATAAAACATCCGGTCTCTTTCTGTTCGCCCTTTGTTTCTCATACCCGCCTTGTCCCTCTATCTACTGCATATACTCGATACCCCTTTCACGAGTTACGAACCACGAAAATACGTCATGTTACGAAATTGTAGTCTAGATTATCTCATGTCCCGTATTTTACCCAACCCCCTTCATAG
>JASZXS010000344.1:0-17788 GCA_035521475.1 Tremellales sp. Uapishka_1 | reverse complement strand
GGAGGGAGTAGAGGGAGGGTGTGCCAGCATGTATCCTCCGACTGGCCCATAGCGGCTTTGGATGCATCCGCTCAAACCTAACGATCATGGCACATAAGCGGACCCGTACGATTTGCCCATCCAGAGGCGCACTCACTGTTCGCGTAGCCGCTTCTCAAGCTCCTTTCCGCCGACATGGCCGTCCCCTTTCCTGCCCCGCGCGAGCTTCTTCAGCCGACGATCATCATTCAGCGAGACGGCGATCACGTCGTCGGCGGGATCGTTCCAGACCGGCGCTTTGCCCTTACGAATGGGCTCGGGCTCGTCCTCCACGTCCGAGGGAACCGTGATCGTCGGCTGGTCGTCGAGCCCCTCTTCCGCATCTACGTCCGAGAGAACATCGATCTCATGCCCCGATGCCGAGGACGAGTCGCTGTCCTCGTCCCCAGAGTCGCTATCTTCGTCGTCCGAGTATGCCTCCCCTTGCGCGTCTCCTACATCGACGGTGAAGAGCTAGGAGCAGATCCATAAGCACCTCGCTCCAAACCACCAGGGATCAAGAACCCCACCTCGTCATCGTCCATGCCTCCGAGGCTAGACTGATCATCCTCTTCATCCACCTCCATCGTCCCAGCCGGGACGGCCCTCGCCCGCTTCTTGCTCCGCCCAAATAACGTCTCCTCGAGCTCGAGCTCCTCATCGTCCTTGTCCCAGTCGTGCGATCTGCTGATCACGACCGGCTCGCCCATTGGGGACATGTACCGACTACGTTTCGCTGCTGCATCAATAGACATGACGCGGTGGGTGGACAAGGTGTCTGGTGTGGAATACTCTATTACAAAGTGCAGCATCAACCGGGCCATGACTCTCAACTTTTGGTTTTTGTGACGGATCACGTGACGGTGGACAACTTCGAAAGGACCCTTGCCGGACTGGTTGTTCGGATAGAGACAGACTCTGCTCGGCTCTGCCGCAGGTCAGATGCCAATACTACAATAACGGACTACATCCGTCTCCACCTCACTGATGACGATGATCGTTAAGCAGATATCCAGTATTAGAGGGCAGTACGCTACAGAAGAGGGTTTGTGTCGGAACCCCTCCCTTCATGTTCAAGCAAAGTGCGCTCCGGGCGACCCTGGCAATTTTATTGTTCTTGAAGACCCTTGGGATCTCGCTTCCGAGATACTCTGATCATTTTAATCGCCAGCAGGACACCAGGAGGTTTGAACCGTCTATGCCATTAGTTCATGTCCGCTATAAAGATCCGCTCCGAAAGCCCTTGGATAGATTGATATCCTGCGCATGTCGTGGACGGAGATACCGCTTACGCTCCGCACCATGAACTCATGCCTGCAGAAAAGAAACGCTCATAGCTCTCTGCCTTCGATACAGTCCGCGCACTTGACGTAATGACCAGCCCTGCATGAATCTATAATACCCGAACCGAGATCATCCATTCCCACCATACCATTCATCATTCTTGATAACTGCTCGCCTCCCGATCATCGGCATTCAGTCGTCCCCATTCGAGACACAGCCTATGAGAGCCATCAGCGTCTGAACCTAGAAGTACCATGTCGGGAGAAAAACTTTACCGATAAACATAGACTGAAATGGCGAGGTATCGCGTCAGCACCCTCCTTCGCAAAGAGACAGACCACTCACTCTCCATATCGATCTTTCGTCCGTGCTTAAACATCCATTCCCTACCCGCCATGGCAATCTTTTTCAGCTCGGCATCACCATCCAGCTTTCGAGTCGACAGTCCGGCAGACTGGTAGGCGTCTCGCGTGGCGTTGGAGGCGCTCAGCATCGCCGGCGACGGTCCCGAAAAGAAGGCGTGGATGTTGTAGATCTCAGAGTAGAGCTGCGAGATAGGGATGTAGTGCAGCTGCAGGTAATCTTGTCAGCGACGATGTCACGAGAGGCAGGGTTGAACTTACCCTGAAAATTACAAGAGACACAAAGTAAACGAGATGTCAGGGAATGTTTGGGGAGTACACGCTAGCTCTACACACCAAGGTTGCAGCCACTCCGACATGAACTCGACGTAGACGGTCGACTTCAACACCGCGCTTTCCGACTTGAGCTGCATTCCAAATCTCCCATTAGCTCCATCTGCATCTGAATGTGAGACGGCTTTACCAAAGAGAATAGACGGGCCGAGTATCCCATGCCATCCAGATCGATCAAGTATTTGTGTCGCCAGTTCTCTCCGAGCGGCACGGCATCGGCGAAGCGATGGTCTTTGCGCATACCGTCGCACCCACCGGGGTACTGAGTACATCCGACCGCCTTGGTGAAGGCAACGTCCATCATGTCGTCGTTCAACTGACCAATGGGCACCGCAGCTGAAATGAAATTATTGGTACCCGGTGGATCGGCAAAAACGACCGTCTTTTCGACATCGGACGAATCGGACGTCATTTTGATGAATCTGCGAGGCTCAGCACGGAGTAATCCAGAAGTGTCAAGTGAAACTCACCGATGTCGCTGATACTGCGCAAGGAAGCCGGGCGGACTACTGCCGCCTCCGGTGGTCGCGCCCCGCCAAAAGATGTCGTTCGACTTTTCCTCCCATGGCGTCTCCATGTCGTCCACGTCCTTGATCTTCATGTTGACCGGGTCCCATCCGTACGTATATCGCTTGGTCGACGAAAAGTAGTAGTGCGACGGAATGAGAATGTCCGAGTATCCGACCCCCTTTGCCGGTGAAAACATGGGATACAAGGCATGGATGGTCCGCCAATCCGAGAAGAAGTGGCCCTGGTGGTAATGCGCCCACGGGTGATCGCAAAAGTTGTACTTGTCGTCCACGGTCTTGGGGAAGGAGAAATCGGCAGACGAGACGCCGGTCGTGATGCCGGCATCGGCAAGACGCGAGATGGGGATCTGGCCTTCTTTAAGCTGTGCACGCAAAGAGCCAAAGAGTCGTCGAGCCTGCGACGACGGATCGCATGTTCGGCGATAGGCTTCCCAGACGTTGCCGTCGCCTTTCCAGTCGGGCACAAACTCGCCGCCGAGGACATGCTGAATTCCCTCTAGAAGGATAGTTCTGTCAGCTGGTACACAGGATAGCGGGGCGGGAGATGCGAAGGGCAACCTACTGGACGAGTCCGCCGTCAGGTTGACATAGAGATTTTCCTCCCAGGGCACCAGGATTCGGCCTTCCGCCTTTTCATTGATAGGGAAATCCATATCCGGCAGTTCCGCCTGGAACTTTTCCAGCATGACTCTGAACCCCTTGGCCCGCGCGCCGACCTCGGAATCGTCAAACCCTTTACTGACATCGATCGTCCGCGTCGTCTTGTTTTCGATTCGCACCAAGTCGACCGAGGGCAGGAACCCGACCTGAATACAACGCCGGCGGAGCTCTTCGCCGGAGAACAGCCAGAACGGCTCGAGATCGTGTGAAAGCTGGTCGTACTCGTCGACGATGATGGCGTTGTGGCTCTTCGCAAACTCGAACCACTTGTCGAAACCTTTGGGCGGAAGGCGATTGTACCGACGCTTGTACTCTGAGACCGCCTCGGGCAGCGTCCGACTCTGTCGCTCAATCTTGGCCTTGAATTCATCGTGCGCGTCGGCCATCAACTTCGGAATGGGGTGGTGGATGGGCGGGCGAGGTGCCCTGGCCTTTGCACGGAGGAACTTTGAGCGGATGACGGTGGACGAGGCGGTGGTCCATCGTTGGGTGTGGGAGAGGAGCGAGTTGGAGGATGGCAAGAGGAAATGGAGGAGAAAGAGGATAGTGATGACGCCTCCGGTGAGTGCGATCAGCCTATTCCGGGATGATATTCCCTTGAGCGAGCGGGACATGGCGATATGAGCAGACTGGACGGAATGAGGGATATGCCAGAGCAGGCTTTACATGGGGAGAAACAGGTCGAACAGGTCTCGACGGGGTGGAGGATGGAGGGGTCGGACGCGTGCCAGGCACCACTGCGTTATCGGCGATGCGGCGATAACTTGCATGTGGCGGCAGTTGACTCGGAAGCAATTCCCTAATGACGGGCCCCGCCGATGCTTCGACTCGGTTCAACATTTCGTCCAGAAGCAACAGCTAGATACATCATTCACCCACGTTCCTCCTCGTTCTCCTCTCTACCCTTACCCCAACATGCCCATCCTCGGCGTCCGCTCTGCTGGCCCTACTCAGCCCAAACACTTCTCCCTCGAGCCCCTCATCCGCCCCAACATCCTCTCCCTGGTTCCCTACCGTGCAGCCCGAGACGATTACTCCAACGGGATCCTCCTCGACGCCAACGAGAATGCTATCGGACCCGGTCTTCCCTCTTTGACTCTTGCCGCCGACGCCGAGCCCGCTCTTTCGTTGCTCTCGCAGCAGGAACTCGCGAGCCTGAATCGGTACCCCTCGCCGACGCACGACGAGCTCAAACGCGCGATAGCGAAATACCGCGGGGTCCCAAACGAGGACTGGATCTTTCTCGGCGTCGGAAGTGACGAGGTCATCGATATGCTGTATCGGGTGCTCTGCGTCCCGGCAAAGGACAGGGTCATGACCTGTCCCCCGACATATGGGATGTACAAGGTCACGGCCCAGGTCAACGATGTCGGCGTGCTCGAGGTCCCGCTCGTCACCGAGGGGGGCAAGTTCCAGCTGGACGAAGAAGCCGTGAGCAACTCGTCACTACTCATACAGACGACCTTGGCTGAAACGGGTGAATTTAGATGAATGCCGGGTTCCGCGCATATCCCGATCTGAAAATGCTCTTCATCTGCTCGCCGGGCAACCCGACCGGCACACTGATCCCTCTTGATGCGATCCGCCGCGTGCTCGAGAACCCGCTCTTCAAGGGAGTCGTCATTGTCGATGAAGCGTACATTGATTTCTCGCCCGAAGGCGCGAGCGCCGTCCAGCTCGTGACCGATTACGCCAACATCTGCGTGACCCAGACTCTCAGCAAAGGATTCGGGCTCGCCGCAATCAGGTACGCCATACCTCTCTTCCTCGTCTTTCCCTCCCAACGCGCTGACATGTCTCGCAGACTTGGCTTCCTCCTCGCCTCCCCCGAGCTCTGCCAGATTCTCACGAACGCCAAAGCACCCTACAACATCTCCGTCCCGACCGCCTCGCTCGCGCTCTCCGCCTTCTCCCCAGAAGGACTGGCCGTTACTTCGAAGAACACGGCAACGCTCCGATCATCGCGCACAACACTTATCTCAGCCCTCAAGTCGAAGCCGGGCATCGGCCGTATTCTCGGCGGCAACCACGCGAACTTCATCCTCGTCGAAATCCTCGAAGACGGGAAACCGAGCAATCGAAGGGCCCAAGCGGTCTATAAGACCATGGCGGAGAGTCTGGGAGTCGTTGTGCGGTTCAGGGGGAACGAGAGGGGATGCGAGGGGTGTCTACGGATTACGGTTGGAACAGAGGAGGAATGCAAGGCCGTCGTCGAGAGACTGAGAGAGTTGTTGGCATAGATATAGAGAGCGGGAAACATTGTATACAGCATGCAAGCAGTCCTTGAGGGCTGCATGCCGATCAGACGAGGAGCGCAAGGTCGACGAGAGCTTGGCAAACTTGCTGGACTAGGCATATTCGAGCGTCGATGAAACCCAACCAAGACATCATTCAGAGCTGTATGCGGAATCAGCCGGGGACGTAGGAGGGGTTGAAGGATATTATCAAGGGATATTCGTAACGACGGTCTGTACAGAGCCGTGCCAGGACCTCGTCGGGAGGGTGGCTTTCTTGGTAGCACATACATAAATCGACCGGGGCAAGTATTGTATATTGAATGCAAGGTATAAACAGGACGGCACTCGACTTCTTCGTCCCACCAATCAATCGGAATGCTTGCTCTTCTTGGCCTTGTTCCCGATGGCCCCATATAGTTTTCTGCGGATTGATCAGTGCGCGGGTCCCTTTCTCAAGAGAGCCTTCCTCAACTGACCCATAATCGAAAAGCAACTCCTCGTTGCGCTTGACCTTGCGAGCTACACCGGGTCAGCTGCAGCGGCGGAGAAAATGGAAGGGGGACTGACTGGTAAGAATGGCGATGCGGTAATCGCCGAGGACACAAACGGCTGCGTGGCGTCAGCAACTTTCCGCAAAAGCAACACGCAAAACCTACCCGGTTGCGCGGTGCAGTTTGATTTCTTGCTGTGATTGATGAACCGCGAAAGGTTGCCGTACCGAGCGGAGTCGATGATCCATGCACTCCTTGGATCGTAGAGGTAGTTGCGCCCGATGGCGTCCTACATGGAGTGATCAGCCGAGAGATCGTAGTGTAATTTGACAGGTGGCATCGACTTGCGTAGATCATGCTGTGATGAGACGAGGGCAATGCTTGATCAGTGTTTGCCCACCGATAGACTTGCAACTCACCCCCGCCTGTCGCTCTCCTCCTGTTCGATCAACTCGCCGATGTACTCTTCGACTGGTTGGCCACTCGCTCGGCATGAGTGAATACAGCAACTCACCACTGAAGATCACGCCCTTCTCAATGTCCTGGTCGGCAAAAAGGCCGTAGCCCGCCACGGAGCTGATACCTACACGTAAGGCCTATCATCCGAGATGAGAGACCCGGCGAGACCTTCCCGCAGCCGTAAACCTACGATCTTTTTAAACCGACCCAGTTGCAGGGGCACGTTTCGACAGGACGGTAACTTCGGAAGCGGCCTGATCGTCCAATGACCATTGACCCAGCGACCTCTGTTCGTCTTGATTGGGTTGAGGGTATACCTACGTTGTCTGAGCAGTGTCCGCTAGCTGAAGAAATGGATAAAGCATACTCTGCACCGCACGGCCCGCACACATCGGGATCGCATTCTCGGTTTGCGATTCTGCATTCGCAAGAGCTGGAGCCACAGACTCCTGTACCGTTTTTCGGTCGTCGACGGTCGCATGAACAGCCCTTGAATCGGCGACGACCTAATTAAAGGCTATCAGCGCGGTCTGCATGGAAACCGGTAGACGTACATGAGACATCGCACTGACAGCTGCTCTCACAGTAGAGCTTATGGAAATGACACGGGCAGTTGTTTGCTCCACAGGGACCAGTGTGGTGACATTGATGTAATCTGGGCGGATAACGCGCTCAGCTCGCTCTCATCTCTCGGTGAGACTCACATGTCCATTTCATGCCCATGCCATTCCGTTGGCGCCGCCTCGTTTGAGCTCGCCGGCTCGGCGTTCGAGACGGAGATTGGCGGCTCGGCGTCTAAGATCCGCTGGATTTCGTAGGCGACCTTAACGAGGGATCAGCCGCTTCCGAGGCTCGTAGGCTGCAACTCACCTCACGACAAGTATACCTTCGGCCGTCGAGCCGGTAAAACATCTTGAGGCTGCAGCTGCTGTATTGCATCTGCTGTGTCTCTGCTCCAGACATTATCACCTTGAGCTTTTCCACATGAGCCTCGGGCCATGGTGATTGGGCACCATCGCTTTCGGATGCACCGCGGAGAATGCACTCTGCCGAGCACGGTTTGCCTTTTGGAGACGGCGCGATCGCTTCCGCAGAGGGCGGCGGGTACGAGCGGACCGGTACAAAGGCATTGACTCCGTTATTGACTAGGCGCATAAGCAATTGGAAACGGGTAATGGTTTCCCTCAATAAACATCCAACTCACTGTGTTGCATGCAGCCATATGTTCGACAAGTAGCCTGCGGGCAGAACATTTCTTCGCCCTGTATACGATCGAGACCGGTATTGTATGAGAAGGGAACGCGATGAGACGGTCCTGGGAACGGCGGAAGGGATCGTTCGAACACATATTCCCGGATATGATCCACCTCTGCGGGCAGAATTCGCGTCTCATCGATGATGGTCTCGTCTGTAATTCCTTCCTCAGCGAGCCGGTCGAGCGTCTCGACCAGGATGATATCGGCTGAGCAAGTGAGCGAAAGACTCGCAGAGAAACACAGGTGGTTCAAAGCACTCACTGTCGGGGTCTCTACCGGGCACTGTCCACTCCGTGCCGCAGTCAAACAAGCTTTCGTATTCTTCCAGGTCGAACTTTCCGTCCTCCTCGCATGAAGGAATGAAGGGCATGAAGGTGTCTCCCTTGTCCCAGAGGCTGACGCTACCATATCGGCAGCTCCAGTATCGCGGAACCGGGGCGACCCCGGTCTCGGGCAGCCCTTTTGCAAAAGGGGTCTGTTTGATGCGTCTAAGGCCAGTTGCACGGTCATCCCTCGGGGTGTCAAAGATGGGTGCCGGGGATGGAGGTTGAGACAGGACCTGAGAAGCCTTGATGAAGGACGTGAATGAGGAAGCGTCGGTGGGTGTAGTTACGTCGCGCTCCAACACTCGTTCGCAGCGTCTTTGGTCGAGAGCTCGGACCTCCGAGGTTGTGAATTGCTCTCGGAGCACCGCCGTCGCTGATGGCTTGTTTTCATGAAAGTCCCTCCAAGTCTGCTGGTAGACTAAGCGGACGCGCTCCGCAATTTCCGTCTGCATGCTAAGGGAGGACCGGTTCAAGCAGCTTGTCAACGATAGTGGACAAATACAGATTAGGAAACGAAACGTCCATGTTTATACGTTGGCTAGGCACGCGATGTGTCTAAATCGATAGAGCTATCTTATGAATCGTCATTCATGCTCCCCGTGACCGTGGATTGGTTCATCACCCCTTTCACCGCCCGACCCAAGGCTACCTAGATGCATAGTCTGCTTCAGAAGGCCACGAGGGCACACAATGCAGAGCCCATAGACGAATTCGGAAAGCGGAGGAGAAAAGGGGAAGGTGGTGGGATCAAAGAGCAGAGAAAACGGGAGGCGTGCGCAGCAAGACAGCAGAGAGTAGATAGAAGGAAGAGACGAAGAGAGACATGGGGGAAGAAGCCCCTAAGACGACCTCCTTTCATAGAAGTAGAAGAGAAACATAGAAGTTGAACAAAATCAACTTATCTTCTACGACTTCTCTTCTGCTATCTTTTCTTCTAGTTCTCTTCTGCTATCTCTTCTACTAAGCATAAATACGTGTTATCGCTAACATCCCATATATCCCTTTATCCCATACCATATCATCTTCGCCATCACCGAAACAGCAGCATGATCACAATCACAATCGTGAGTGCTCAGTCAACGAGTATCGTCTTGCTGATCGAGTTTCCCCTCTGTAAGGTCCGACACGGCGAATCGACGGGTTTGTAGGATCCGGTGGGCACCAAATCGTTCTGACGGTTTCTAGATAATCTCAAGGCATACTGGGCTGGATGGTCCGATGCTCCTCTGTCCGTCCATGGTGAGTGATATGCGTAGAAATGGCTCTGTGTAATGACATCACCGTTTCAGGCATGAACGTGAGATACACTCGGCAGAACGAGATGGTCCTCGGTACTGACCGCGCACTAGCAAGCCAAAGCCCTAGGCTTGTCGCTCAAACATACCAAGGTCGATGCCATCTTTGCCTCGCCCCTTCTGCGAGCACTTTGGACGGTTGGTCAGAGCATCTCCTCCTCGATTTCTACTGACGATCCGCAGTCCCAGCAGATCGAAAAGAACCAATCACCGAAACCGCCTTTGACCATCTCGCCTCTTCTTCGAGAACAGCACTTCGGTATAGGTCCGTCTATCTTTTTGTACTTTACAGTGACAAAGGCAGCGAATAACCTGCAATGGTTTCCTAGCCGAGAGAAAGCCCTTTGGAGAGGGCAAGAACGGCTACGTCCGGGGACCCGGTCGTCATTTCAAGTTCGACGACGGGGAGAGTCTCGACGACGTGAGAAAGCGCGCGAACGAAGCGTGGGTCCCTGTAGTCTGTGAGGTGAATGCTATGCTGAGAACAAGTCAGGATCGCCAATTTCATCGAGCCGATCCTTCAGGAATCCAGGGGCCAACCGGCCAGCTCGAAACACATCGTCGTGGTTGCACATGGGATATTCAATGCCGAGTTCATCGGCGCTTTACTCGCCAGGAGGAAAGATGCGGCTCCTTTAGAGTGGGGATATAGGGGTGAGCCGTCAGACGTCGTCCGAAATGGTCATAGCTGATCCCATCTACCAGGCATGACGAATGTATGTTTTGGTCTCATCGGCAACCACACACTACAGGATCACTGATACTGAAGCTATAGACCGGATGGACCCGGCTCGAAGTCGGTTACAAGGTGGGTTCTCCCCCATATCACCCACACCCTTCTAACCTGTCCCATCGCTCCAGGACGAAGCACGCGAAACCGCTATCCCTAAAGTGATCACGGAGCCCGAAGGACCCGTCTCGGCGTCTTCCGCCCCTGCTTCTTCGGCCCCGCCACCCCTCAGGTCCAGCGAGGCGGATCTCCAGACGCTCGCGGTGAGCGTGCTTTGCACCGACGTGACCACTCACCTCGACGGAGTACATCGGCAAAAGGGGGGTATCGGGAGTCAGGGATTTGACGAGAAGCAGAAAGACTTGCGGGCGTTCTTCGGCGGGGCGTCGTCAGAGTAGGAGATCTGTGTCGCGGACGTCTTGTTGTTGCTAGATTATTTATAAAGCTGCATCTCTGGGTTGAATCCATTTGTTGATGACGATGCGGATCGGAGACAGCCGAGCAAGTTGATGAGCTTGTTTGCCCTACCATGCAGCTTTGACTTTCATACTCACGTCCACAATGGCCCCGATACTCTCCATAAAAGGCCTCACGCTACGCCGCGATGACGGCACAGGCTCTGCCATCCTGAATGTGAGGGCTGGTCTCGTTGAACGGCTGGTCACCAAGCCATAGACGCTGCGACCGCTAATCTCTGCCAATACCAGGATATCTCGCTGGATGTCGACGAAGGCGAGGTCGTGATCCTCAAGGGGGAGAGTGGATCAGGGTGAGTTGTCTGTACTTCCAAAGCCCAAATTGTATCAACGGATTGAACCTGCAGCAAAACGACGCTGCTGAAATGTATCGCCGAGCTCGACGTCTACCAAAAAGGCGAGATCCTCCTGAACGGCAAGTAAGTTGCCACCTCGTCCCTTCCATGCAAGGCCGACAGTGTCCTATCTATCACAGAAAATCATCAGAGTACGGTATGTCTCTTTCCCCCTCTGTTCTCTCTGACTCCCCGCAATTGAGCCAACTGCAGGGATCCCGAAATACCGTACACTCGTCCAATATGTCCCGCAGCGGCCCTCGCTCCTCCCCGGCACGCCGCTCGATCTCTTGACCATGATCCGGTCGTACGCGAGTCGGAAGACCGACTCTGCCTCCCCCTCGAGACTGGACCCGATCGACCTCGCGGCCGAATGGGGGATCGAAAAGCCAATGTGGAATCGCGATTGGCCGACGCTCAGCGGAGGCGAGTCGCAGCGGATCGCGCTGGCCATCGCGGTCGGGATCGGCGGTGCCGAGGTCGTCCTTCTCGATGGTCAGTCCTGCCCCCCGCGTCCATGGAGAATAGATAGCTGAAGGAAGCATGACGCAGAGCCCACATCCGCGCTGGACGAAGAGACGATGAAGAAAGTGGAAAAGAGCTTGCTGGAAATGCTGCCGCAGCAACGAGGGATCCATGCGACCGTGAGTGCTGTCTCATACCTTGATACCCAGCGAGCGTCCTGACATACCGCGTAGAGCGGGGAACCGACGCGCAAGGGTACGGGACCCAAGGCGTTCGTGTGGATAACGCACGAGGACGCACAAGCGCAGCGAGTGGGCACACGGACGGTGGATATCACCCGGCAGGGATAAAGGCGATGCGATGGCAGCTCGGACAGTGTTCGCGCGAGAACCATAGTAAAATCAGGCAGACCCATATAGATTTATGTATACACTGTGATCTAGTCGTCGTACAGCAGATCCTTGACCATGTACGGTCCGTCCAAGAAGTAGCCCATCCGCCGGTAGTAGTCCCGTGTACCCACTCCCGAAATGACGGCGACACGCCCACTTCCATGCTCCTCTCTTGCGATCCGTTCCGCCTCCTCCATTAGAAGCGTTCCAATTCCCTAGACGTTGTCGCATCAGCAAAAAACTCTCGAAGGGAATGCAGCCGCACTGACCTGATGTTGGAATTTTTTCGGATCACGCGAATGTACCGGGGCTGCGGTTCCATACACATGCTGTTGCCTGCTCAGCATCGAATACCCCTATATCCTCTTTCACCACTCACGAGCTCCCGGACCAGACTGCAGCCGCCGTCCATGCCCGTCAGCTCCTTGCGGAACGTGCCGTCCTCCGAACATTTCCGCAGCCGCAGCAGTCCCACCAGGATATCCTGCTCGGGATCTTCATACGACAGGAACGTCTCCCATCCGCCATTGGCAGCATAGTCTCGCCGCAGCAGCTCGAGCGCCTGTGGTCGAACCCGATTATGGATCTCGTTCAGCTGCGACGACCGTCAGTCGAGGGGTACGCCGACCGTCAACTAGACGCTCACCCCGACTTCACGATATCGTACGTCACGACACTCCGCGCCGAAATCCTTCATCCGCGCGAGAGCGAGTTCTCGCAGATTGCCATTCTCGACACCGGACGAGACGAGGGGCATGGGGATGTCTCTGCGTTCCGTGAGAATGGATAGAAGGGACAGAGCGGATTAGCACTTACCGCTGGACTCGGTACACCCTCGTCCATGGAGGAACGAGCGCCATGATCCGAGCGACAATGTCGACGAGCGCGTTGGGGGGATAATTCTTGTATTTGCCCGTCCTCCATAGCTCGTAGAGACCTGCAACCTTGGGTCAGCCAGAGCTGCACGAACTCGTTGCTCGTCACGTACCAGTACCGCGAATGACCAACGTAGGGTACAGTTTCAGTCCGTCCGATCTGAAAGCGGGATTTTCGAAGTATTCCTGATTGCGCCGAGGACTTAGCAATAGTATGCGGTGATCAAGGCGAGGACGACCTACCTGGAACTGCCAGATGTCTCGCTCGATCCCGCAATTTGGCAGATCAGGCATCATGTGCGCGACAATCTTGTATCCCGCGTCCTTAGCGAGATGGAACGACTCGCTGACGGCTCGGACGGTGTGGCCTCGGTTGGTGTCTCTCGCCACGTCCTGTATTTTGTAGATGGTTAGCAGGCTAACAAGCGAAACGAGGGGTCAGCATACCTCGTAGACCGACTGAACTCCGATCTCGAGTCGCGTGCACCCGTAGCGCAGCATTTGACTAGAGTAATCTTATGAGATGGGGCAAAACGTTAGATCGAAGGGGGTAGTCACCTTAGATGGGGCTTGAGGCAGTAATCGGGACGGGTCTCGACGGTGATTCCCACACACTTTGTCTTGCTTTGCTCTGAGAATCTGGCATTGTCTAAGTCAACCCCCTTTGTGACACTCGCGGAAATATACCTACTTGACCGCCTCGTCAGCGTCTTCACCAGTGTATCCACTCAAGGCATTATGCAGTCCTGCCACAAAACGATGTCGGTATTCCTCGGGCATCGACATGAACGTTCCTCCCATGAGACTTTGCAATTTTAGTCCCGATCCGATGCGACAGAAGCGACTCACATAATCTCGACTTTATCGACGCTGTGACCGAGGCCTCGGAGCTGATCAACTCGGCCTCGGACCTGCTCGTATGGATCGTATCGTGCTCGGATAGCCCGCATGGATGTAGGCTTGAAGCCGATCAGTTGTCACTCGATCAGCTCGTAGCGACCATAACTTACCTCGTAGCCCGTATATGACTGGGTAGAGTACTCAAAGTCGGAATCGGGACCACCGGGACAGTAACTACCATTTCCTTGTTAGAACCTCACCAAGCTCGAATGAAACCACCTACACGCAAATGTTGCCCGTCATGGCGACGTGAGGACAGCGATGGGGTTTGCACATGACGGCCACGACGGCGACGCCACTCGCCGTCCGGACGGGTTTTGCCTTTAACCATCCTCTCAATCGCTCTTTCCATTCTTCGGGTACGGCCGCGAGCACGTCCGTGAGTCTGGGAACAGCGCTGAGATGATATTTTTTCGCATATTTCATGCGGATGGCCATGATGTTGGGCGGCTCATTGGGCGAGGTAGAGGAGGACGAGGATGAGGACGAAGGGTGGATGGAAATGAGGTCTCTGACGATGGCGGAGAGGCAGAGCAAGTGGAGCTCTGATTGCGAGGCGACCATCGTGCGCGGTGAACTAGGCCTTGTCACCAGTCAACGAACCAGCAACGCTTGAGGACGAGCCGATGATCCTGTTTGGTTCGTCCGGATGGTTGTACGAGTAGGCTGCAGCAACAACAGCTGCAGACATTTGGATGAATTCCTAATCATCCGATGTACACGTCATGAATAACCCCTCAGGCTGTATGCATTGAAATTCTCCTTGCTTAGTCTCCCGCTTCTTTACTTAATTTTTAACCACGGATCTCCCCACGGCCCTCGTCTTCTCCCTCACGGGACATCAGAGACGAGTCGACAGTCGTGGACGTTATCGCAGTGATGATCCCTGATCAGGATTGGGTGCTACTTTGGCTCGCCGGGAGAGTGAGAGCTTGATGAGGCGGGGAGTCACAATGCCCCGGACAGTTGTTGTAGCGCACACAAGTGTTTGTATATGCGAGCCGTGACCAGCTTATGAAATCTCTGTTTGCTGTGAGGATCTGCGTTGCCACCACGAGGGCAGGAGCACCCCTTTTCCATGTCGTGCGAGCGGTCAGCCCAGTGTAATACGAGCTACTCTAGCACATCAAAGTCCTTTCTCTCACCCTACCTCCCTCACTCTTCCCTCTCCGCTTCCTCCCGCTTCGCATCTTGAAGCAATTGTCTCATACCCCGATGAAGTGCTCCCGAAGCCATCTTCAACACGACATGCATCGCCTCTTCACGTCCGCTGCGGTAGGTTACGTAAGCAGAAAGCCAAGGTTCAGGTGGTTGCAATGACGCTGTAACCTGCAACGAGTCGGCCCTTTATCCGACATTCCCATCTCATCCGTCACTGTAATCTTGCAGCCTTCCTCATCGCACCAGAGTGATCCACTCCCATGCCCAGCATCCTCGCCCGCTTCAAGAAATCCCCCTCGCAGCACTCGGATCGAAGATCATCCAGCACCTCTCTGACATCCTCCGAACACAGCACGCACGGCTCCTCCAGGAGAGACTCGGTCACGGCGGGCTCACCTAGACTTGGCAAATCAAACAGCAACTTTGTGGAGAATCTGGACGACTTTGGACAAAGCGGCGCAGTCCCCCTTCTCGTTCCCGACTCCGCTGCTTCGCCGGGAACGCCCAAGTTGGTCTTGACGAGTGAAGGCTCCAATTCGCCGCGCAGTCTCGACAGCAGCCCTGTCATTCCCCACGAGCGGAACGGAAAGCCAAGGCTCACCGTACATCCACCGTCAGTATCTGTGAGTGCTTTGACCTTGGCAATCCACGGGCGACTCTTACTCCTTTTAGTCTGGTGATTTCGACGATCTTCAGACTCCGACCGTAGAATCTACCTCTCTCCAGCGTCAAAGGCAGTACCCCTCTGTCCCACAAGCCATGACCGCACAAGCACCGCTCGGAGGCGAGCTACCCTCGGGCCTTGGTGAGCCTACGACTTCCCCTTCTCACGACGCTCGGGATCGATCTGCATCTCTGGCAAGCAGACACATCAACGACAATAGAGATCGGTCGGGCTCGCTGGTATCAGCCACATCGGTCGGATCTTCAGACAGCCACCATCATATCGGCGCAATGGTCCATCGCGTCGCTGAGAAACTGGCGCCCTCCTCCCCCAATATCTCCTCCAACAGCTCCCTCAAACCCGTCGACAGGCGGCGCGCAAAGAGAGACAAAAAGGACGACCGGCGGCTTTCCGTCAGCTCGATCAGGTCGGGTCACAGCAGTATCGCGACGGCGCTCGCGAAATCAGGACTCCACATTGCGGGCCCTATCGGTCATCCCGAGGATCTCTCGGCGAAGTCGGTCCATTCGTCACATAATCGTGCATCGTCTGCTTCTCGTAGTCCGTTTTTAGTCAGAAGCAAGAAAGACAAGGAGGGGACAGAATTCGACGAGGACGGCGAGGCCCTCGATCCCGGATACGACTACGAGTATGACGACGACGATGACGATGACGACGACGACGATGGGAGTGATTATAACGAGCCGTTGCCCGTCTCGGGATTCGCGGTGGCTAGCAATAGACGGAACGCGGACTTTCATGCGCTGTTTTCGGCGGTGGACGAGGGCGATTATCTGATTGAGGGTGAGTCGTGACTGCGTGGCTTGAGCTGACGGTTTAGATTACGGATGTGCCTTGTCGAAAGATATCCTGGTCCAAGGTCGACTCTACGTCTCCGAGAACCACATATGCTTCCATGCAAATATCTTTGGTTGGGTGACGGATGTGAGTACCGATCAAGTGGTCTATTCCTAATCTATAGGTTGTGCTTCCGTTCGCCGATATCACCGTGATTGAAAAAAAGATGACTGCGTTGGTGATTCCCAATGCCATCCAAGTGGTTACACCAAAATCCAAGGTATGTCTCGGAAGTTGAACTGGACTGACACTTTCTAGCACACATTTGCTTCTTTCATTTCGCGAGATACAACCTACGACGTCATGATGAACATCTGGCGATTGTCGCACCCGAACGCCGTCATGTCGACTACGTCTCTGTTCACAGCCAACACCTCTCGACCGGGTTCGGTTCATGGTGATCCGGGCATCGCGAAAGGCGCCGTCACCGGCGGCAAGGGTCACGCTCCGACCCAGTGTATTTGCCTTGCTGAAGGCAAACACTACAAGGAGACCGCGCTCAACGCCATATTCCCTGGCACACCCGAAAAAATTTACAACCTAATGTTTGCTAGCGGGTGGGCCAAGACATTTTTGAGCGACGACCAGAAACTGAGAGGTATGTTTGAAGTTGCGCTCGTCTGCAACGGACTTATCCTTGTTCAGATATCCAGTCTTCCGACTGGAAACCCATCTCGTCCGACAACAAGCTCCTCACTCGAAACATGTCGTACATCAAGCCTCTGAACGGATCCATCGGTCCAAAACAGACGAGGTGTGATATCGTGGATGAGCAAGAGCACTATGACGAGGATCAGTACATTGTCATGCTCACGACCACGCGAACTCCGGACGTGCCCTCGGGAGGGGTGTTCAGTGTCAAGACGAGAACATGCTATATGTGGGCCGGCGCAAACTCGACAAAGGTCATGGTCACCACCGAGGTGGAGTGGACCGGCAAATCCTGGGTGAAAGGTGTGTATCCTGTTCGCCCGTTATCCCGATGCGAGAGCTAAGTACCCGGCAGGTCTAATCGAGAAGTCCTGCATCGAAGGGCAGAAGCAGTTCCATGATGACATGGAAGCCGGGATGCGGCAGTACATTAAAGAACACCCGACGGAGTTTGCCGGCGAGGGCGGTGTCGAGGAGGAGGAAACCGCTTTTGTGGAACTTGACAAAGATCAACCTACCGCGGCGGAAGCGTATGCCGCCGACGCGAGGCGGAAACGACAAGAGGAGGACTACACCTATCTGCAGGGTGCTTTGGACGCCATTGTCACTGGCTTCAAGGCCATCTTCACTGGCCTGAAGACGCTCTTCGACACTATTGTCGACATGCTGAGCGACGCGCCCTTTACGAAAGAGACCTTCATGGGCCTCTTGATCTTTGTGCTCGTCATTTCCAACATCTATACGTACCTCATTGCAGGGCCGAAGGACGCCGCCAAGCGAGAGCGTCGACTCGGGCAGAAGCAGGAGACGCGCGACCTCGCCGAAGCGATGCGGCTCTTCCTCGCGGGCGCCGGGCCGCGCGAGGTGACCAAGGCAGCGGCGTCGACGGGCGACGAGGCAAGGGCGTTGATGGACATTATCCAAGACGTGGAACGAAGGGCGGAAAAGCTGAAAGAGTTATTGGCGTCTGCGGCTAAGAGCGGGGGGGAGAGAATTGCCAGTCTGGTGGATCTGGACTAGGCGGGAGGAG
>JASZXS010000343.1:0-17766 GCA_035521475.1 Tremellales sp. Uapishka_1 | reverse complement strand
CCCAGCTCCCACCCAATCCATCTCGTTTCGAGATGCTCCCCCCTCCCGACGATCAAATCAAGTTCAACAGGACGTGCCCCCTCGGCCACCGGCGAAAAACTATCCCTCCAAGAATTCTCTCCAAACCGTCACATCTGGCTCGTCCGCTGGGTACCGCCAGAATGCCGATACTCTGAACTATGATTCCGGAGACTATGTGGATGTGGGTGCGGGAAACACGCAGGGCTTCTCAGCCAACGGAGCGGATGTGAGAAGGAAAAAGAGCATGGTGAGACCGGATCGGGAGAGGATCGACCCAGGCCATCGTCTCTACCACTACCGAGAGCATGCTGCCGATGATGGGATGGATGTGCAACCGAGTTGTAAGTCGATCTTTAGGAGCAAAGCTGACCGACAGCGACCGGTAACCAACCTGTCTACGCGTCCGCCCCGCAGAGCCGAGGCGCCAATCTTCGCCGAGGGAAATCGCTGTTGGCTCGAGAAGCCGACGACACTAGTCACGAGTCGGGCCTGAACATCTTCAAACGAGGTGCGACAATCCGACGAAAAGCTTCTCAAGCGACCCCTCGACAAGCACCGTCCGCGACCCAGACCAACCGAATTGCAACGGGCGCCGCTGCTAAGGACTCCAGCGAAGGTCTAGGTTGTCTGGGAAACTTTGCTCCTGGTCCTAAAGACGCGTGGATGGTGTACTGTTACATCCTCACCATATGCGTCCCTGGTTTCGTCTTGCGAGGCGTTCTCGGGAAACGAACACCGGAGGCACAGAGAGCTTGGAGGGAGAAGATAGGGATCGTTGCGATCTGTGCTTCGCTAATGGCGATCGTCGGTTTCGTCACATTCGGCTTTACGGAAACCGTTTGCGGTAACCAAGCAACTCGAATCGCCGCCGGACAAGTCAGCAGTGACTCCCTCATCATCCAAGGCTATCATTACGAGCTGGGAACATGGAATCACCCGGTCGCTGAGCCGTACTTTAACGGCTCGGTAAATCCCCTCTACTCTTCTGCCTGGAACGCTAGTGGAATGGACGCCAGTTTCATGTTTCAGAATGTCAACGATCACTGTCTCGGTGTCATCACCCCTGCGACCGGAACCGGCATCAACTTCAAAGGAGAAGAAATGGGATGGTATTTCGCTTGCAACCTTCACGATCAAAACGGCACTTCCGCTATCAACAAAACCGGAATAACCGATGGGACCAACTGTCATACATCCAACACCGCTCGTTCCGATCTCAGCGCCCTCAAGTCTATGCCAAAGGTTTACTACGCTCAGATCTACTACACTTGGGGCAAAGTAGCGGACAAGTCTCGTAATCTCGCGGTTTACAAATCGTGAGTCCCATGGGCTAACTCATCTTCGACGTTTCTGACCGTCAATAGAAACATCCTCGACCTCGACCTCCTCAACTGGCTCGACAGCTCCCAGACGAATTACCCCTCCTTCTTTGACACGATCAAGACGGCAAACTCTACATTCCAGGGTCGGGACATCACCGGAGTTATCGAGCGAGCTGGCTTGCAGCAGTACGCGGAATGTCTTACCGATATCGTCACGGTCGGCTTCATCGACTCGGTCTCGATCGGTTGTGTCGCCTCGGACGTTGTCCTCTATGTCTCGTTGATCTTCATTCTTGGAGCCGTCGTCATCAAGTTCGTCATGGCTGTCGTCTTCGGCTGGTTCCTCAGCTGGAGACTGGGGAATTTCGAGGGAGAAAGCTACCAGCAGCGAATGCGACGAGCGGCCGAAGTCGAAGCATGGACGGACGACATCTACAAGGCCGCTCCCGGTTACCTTCGACCCAATGCAGCGAACAACAAGGGTAAAGGCGGAAACGGTAGAAAAACGGTCTTCTTGCCTACCACGTCGCGATTCAGCCGAGCCGAGCCCATGCTCGTCGCGTCCTCTCGACCGTCGACAGCTTATGGAAACCTAAATGATGCCCCTAGACGAACGACTTCCAGCATGTACGGCAGCAAGCTCACCCCCAACAATTTGCGAGATACACCTCCTGGGTCTCCGATGCTGCGGAATTCGCGAAGTTCGACATCTCTGCCGTTCAGAGACGAATCTCACCAGTCGCTATCTGATCAATCGAGCAACAACCCTACGAACTGTCCATTCCCGCTTCACAATGTGATCCCTCAACCTGCGGCGGACTTCGAACCTTTCCAATACCCCTTGGTTCACTCGATCTGCCTCGTTACTGCATATTCTGAATCGGTCGAAGGTCTCCGAACGACGCTGGACTCTCTGTCGACCACCGACTACCCCAATAGTCACAAGGTTATTTTGGTTATTTGTGACGGTATGGTGAGAGGTTCTGGGTCCAAGGAGTACACCCCCGACATCGTTCTGGGCATGATGAAGGAGTTCGTGGTCCCTCCCAACGAGGTCGAAGATCACTCTTACGTCGCCATCGCCGATGGGCACAAGCGACACAACAAGGCAAAGGTGTATGCTGGATTCTATTCCTACGACAACGATACCGTCGAACCGTCCAAACAACAGCGAGTCCCAATGGTCTTGGTCGCCAAGTGCGGGAACCAGCTCGAGCAGAACGACGCGAAACCCGGTAACCGAGGAAAGCGAGACTCTCAGATGGTCCTGATGAGTTTCTTGCAAAAGGTCATGTTTGACGAGCGAATGACGACGTTCGACTATGAGTTCTTCAATTCGATCTGGCGATGTACTGGTATCCCGCCGGATCGTTACGAAACCGTCCTTTGCGTCGATGCCGATACCAAGGTGTTCCCGGATTCGCTTACGCGAATGAATGCGTGCATGGTCAACGATCACGAAATTATGGGATTATGCGGCGAGACCAAGATTGCAAACAAATCCGAGACTTGGGTCACCATGATTCAAGGTGAGTCTCGATTCTCGAGAACATCGCTGACGTCCAGTCTTTGAGTACTATATCTCGCATCATCTGAACAAGGCTTTCGAGTCCGTCTTTGGAGGTGTCACTTGTCTCCCTGGATGTTTTTCGATGTACCGAATCAAGGCGCCCAAGGGCGACCGAGGTTATTGGGTCCCAATCCTCGCCAATCCCGATATCTGCGAACATTACTCGGAGAATGTGGTCGACACTCTACACAAGAAGAATCTGCTGTTGCTGGGAGAAGATCGATACCTGTCGACGTTGATGCTCAAGACATTCCCGAAGCGAAAGATGGTCTTCTGTCCCCAGGCGGTTTGCAAGACTGTCGTCCCCGATACGTTCCGCATCTTGCTTTCGCAGCGTCGACGATGGATCAACTCCACGGTCCATAACCTATTCGAGCTCATGTTGGTCCGAGATCTGTGCGGAACCTTCTGCTTCTCAATGCAGTTTGTCGTTTTCATGGATCTCATCGGTACCCTTGTCCTCCCGGCCGCCATCTCGTTCACGCTCTACATCATCATCATTGCGATCATTCCGCAAAGCGTGACCCACGTGTCGAAACCCATCATCTCGCTCATTCTGTTGGCGTTCATTCTAGGTCTACCGGGTGTTCTGATCGTCATCACTTCGAGAAAGGTCGCATACGTGGGCTGGATGCTCATGTACCTGCTCTCGCTCCCCGTCTGGAATTTGGTGCTCCCAGCATACTCGTTCTGGCACATGGACGATTTCTCTTGGGGAGAGACGCGAAAACTCGAAGGCGAGACCAAGAGCAAGGAAGAGTCGCACGGCGACAAGGACGGTGTTTTCGATTCTCGACATATCGTCATGAAGCGATGGGTTGAGTTTGAAAAGGAAAGACGATGGAGGAACGGAACGACGTCGAGAGACTCGTACTACGATGTCGTCCACCGAGACGGCTCGCTGAAAGGGTGAGTTTACCGATCGAGACGAGACGCTGATGCGTTTCAGTGGTCGGAATAGTAACCGATACTCGGTGGTCTCTACGTCTGAGACGTATGCCAGCGGATTTGGTACGACGGAGAGCAACCCTCTCTTCCGCCAGAGCCAGAGTTTCGCCTCGATGAACCAATACACAACGAGTCCGGACGGCAGTGCACCTGGTCATTTGCCCCAGCTCCAAATACCGCAGGGTCGGGGCATGGGACGAGATCCGTCCCCAGCGTCGACCGAGTCTGGCGGATCCCACCACTTGGAACGCGGTCCGAGCGATGATCCCAGCCTTCACGCAGGTGTCCCTGCCTATCACGCCAACACGTATCAAGCGTATCCCAACGAGGTGTATCAGGATGAGCAACCGATCCTCCAGCCGATGTCGTCACCTGAACCAGCGTACATCCAACCGCAGAACTACTACGCCGAGCCAGAGGAGCCACCTCGACCGAGAGAACGCCAACCGTCGCACGGCCGTGGTGTTTCTTTGGTCGACAATGGACCGGTCGGTATGCAAGTCGCTCACGAACCCGTCCGACGAGTATCGCGACAACAGCATCACCGAAAGAGCTCGTCCACGCGACAGGGCGTCATCAGTCCTTCCTCGTCCTCGAACAATCACGCCGCGCAGTTGCCGCCAGGCGCACTGCCCCCGGGCGCAGTAAGTTTGGGTGACTTGGCCGTAGGGCAAGGACATAGCTGATTCGATCCGTAGCGACACTGAATCTATGACCCCATTACCCCTGAAACCCCACCTCACCCTAGGCTCCGACTGCAACTATACCCCTTTCTCTACCACGGACCCAGACTCGGACTCGGAGCTCCGATATCGCATCTCTGAATAGTTGTTTTAATGCGATGACGGACAATATTGGCAGGATGAAACCCTCTTCACGACCCCTGACGTATAAGCTCTCTCTGGCTGTTCGACGTGCATCGTGATGCCGTTTCATTCTACTTGGTAGCTAGTATGCATACACGTTGATTATGAGTATGAGTGAGACGGAGAATGGGTAAGTAAAGGAGAGGGGGGAGCATTGCCGTGCCACACCTTTCTGGATGGTATCGCCGGATTTGCTTCCGCCGCGGAAGAAGAAGGTGGACGGTGCTTTATTTCGCAAAGAAAGTTGAAATCGTTGTGAGCGAGTCCGCAACTCTGACAGTCTCCTACAGACAACTCATTTCTAAAGAATAATCCATCACATCAGCTCGATCGTATCTCAATTCTACACATCTCCGAGTCAAATCACGCCTCGATGCCCCTGACCAATCCCCCGCACCGCCTGTGCTCGCAGCTGCTCACGACCTCGCGCGCCTCGCTCGCCTCCACCTCGATCCCGTACTCCAACTCCTCGCTCGCCATCACCTCCATCCTCCTGCGTGCGGGTCTCGTATCAAACTTGACGCTGGGCACGCCCACTCACCCCTCCCCGACGGAATTCATCGCCCTGCCCCCGCCCGCGAAACGTATATGGGTCGGCCTGAAACATCGTAATGGGCATCCGGTGCTCCGCCAGATCGGGCTCGTCAGTAAACCGAGCTTGAGGGTCATGGTCACGAAGGAGGAGCTCGGGCGGCTGCTGACGGGCAAACGGGCGCGGAATGTCCAGGGCGTCGGGATGGGCGAGATTCTGGTCATCAAGGTCCCGAGGGAGAAGGATGGGCGGACGGGGATGGAGACGTATTTGGAAGGCTGGGAGGCATGGCGAGCGGGACTCGGCGGAGAGGTCGTGTGTCGAGCGCGATAGGGGTTTTGCTGGAGTTGATGAGTCTCGGAGGACGGGGGATACGAAAGACATGATAGACGGGACCAAAGGCAAACGGGCAGGGGGGAGGAATCATCAGATCGGAGGAGCGAAGGAATCGAGGAGAGCGGGGCTCGCATGACTACCACTGTTACATAATAACCACATGAATGATATCAAGCATTGGAATAATTGTGCGGGGAATACTGATCGAAAGAGCTCTAAACTAGATTGCTACCACCACTCCCCTCTCCTCTCTTTCTACCATCGCCAGATCTGCCCAAACCGTGATGAGATAGCTCGTCCAACCTCGTCAGATGGGCGAGTATACCCTGCCTCGCCACCGCCATACGCTGCTGATCGTCATCCTGGCGATACTGGTCTGAATAGTTCCCGTGGCTTGTCAGCATGATGCACTCCGCTTGACAGGTGGTAATCCCACCTTTCAGCTTGACCAGAAACCACAGCCCAAGCGAGACCTGGCCGACGCCATCAGCGCGGTCTTTCCCGCCGATCAGCTGTGCCAGCTCGCGTCCTGTCTCAAGCTGCAACAGCGTGCGGTCCCGCCCGCCGTACAGGTGGACAGAGGTGGTGAATGCGAAAATGAGACCACGAAGGATATTGTTGTTGGCCTTGTGTGCGATCTCGTATGCCGTGGAGAGTTTCTTTCTGTGGATCACCAGATCAGCTTTAGTGTATGCGTGGAACTGGACACAGACGAGGACCCACTTCGAGGTAGCTCGATTCGGATCGGTCAGAGAGGCCAAAAAGTAGCCGGCAGCCTGTAAGTTCGCATTGGACGTTTGCCTGCTCTTTTCGGACAGGCTGGTGACTTCGTCTTGACGCATATGGTCCTGTCCGTCAAGGAGCCCGACGAGCGATCCCTCTGCCGCGAGCTGGCAGATGTCGATAATGATGCCGAGCTCGCTTCCGGGAAGAATCGATGCCCGACAAGCTTCATAGTACCTCGAGGCGGCGGCAACGTTCCCGAGCAGATGGGCGTATTGGGCGCGGACGATACAGAGATGCGGGACGAGCGAGTCGATGATCCTGTGAGTGCGGGCGAGGTCGATGATCTCGCAAAGCAGCTGTGGTGTATCAGTCCAAGATTCGTTCAAAGATGCGGATCGAGCATCTCACCGTATCCGCTGCGGAGAGGTTGCTTCGGAGGACCAGGGCAGAAGCCTCTTCGATCATTATCTCTGCGAGGATCTGCGCGACCTGTTTTCGAATCTGGGTGGCGGTGTGCAGGCCGTGCGAAGGGGAAACTATCGTCAGCTGTGGTGCCGCCTCTTCCGACCCACAAGTCACGTCCCACATATCCTCCGTCCGGACAGAATACATGTTCTCTCTCATCGCCCTGGGATGTATCAAGCTCGCACACGCAGCATCGAGGCCCACGATATCCCGCCTGGCCGTGACGGTCGTGAGGTATGTGAGGAGGTAGACGACGTTCGGCGGTGTGAGTTGGATGCAGAGCGTTTGATCCGGCAGAGGCGATGTCGGAGTGACGGGGAGGCGGATCTGCTGCTCAGTGGTGCTCAACGAATTGAAGACTTACGGTGGTAGCTCCCGCTGTAGCGCGCAGCGAAAGAAAGATCCCTCTATCGGTGGCGTCGTCCATGACGATGTAGATCTTTCGTATGACTCGCTTAGCCACCACGTCGTTCCCTATCCTTCCCTCCCAGAGAGCTCGAATCTGCAGATACTGAATGGTGAACGTCGCAACCCAGTCGTTGGTCACTCTCGCCTCGCCCTCGTCAGACCAGCCGATCGAGTCTGCGCAGTCCTGCAAAGCAGAGGGGACCATGTCCCACCGGCGATGCGAGAAGAAGTAGGCCAGTTTCGCCATATGCACCAGCTGGACCATCTGAGGATGACTGCGGCTCTTTGCTTCATTCTGGCGGGTAGTTTAGCTCACATTGACCACGAAGGAGGAATCACTTACTTCGAGCGCGTTCGCGGTCCCTAGAAAATCGGCCTGGTTGGATTGAGCGGCATGTTCGAGGAGGAAGAGGAGCAAGGTATAGCGATGGGCGACGTCGTCACTGTTTGCGTTAGCCATCATTTGGGCTATCTAGACTTACCTTCCTGTGGTCTGAAGCGCTTGCTTGGCGAGTCTGAACCCATGGTTTGATTTGCCGAGCATGAAAGCCAATCTAGCATTCAAGACCTCCAACTGTTGGCGCAGGGACTTGAGATACGGATTTGCGATAGCGATCGAGAGCTGACGTCAGCTCTGGCCGCTATTCCATGACCTACCGCCTGGCCCACGACCTCCTGAATCTCCCCAGCCAGCCTGTTCTCCTTGTCCTTGGAAGGCCGAGCGAGGACAGCCTTGACGCCAATCAAGCCAAACTCGAGCCCAAACGCGACTTTCTCCTTGTCCGAGATGTTCCCGATAGCGAGAGCGGAGCGCAGGAGCTGCAGTGCGAGTAGGTAGAGACCAAAGACTTTACTGGCCGCTCGTGGGTCATGGGTGAATGGTCGAGGCGGGGTGTTCGGTATGCGGGAAGGTATACTGAGCGAGGCATGAAGACCGTCCGTGTCGGGTGATACGGATAACGGGACATAAGCTTGCTGGAGGTGATGGTGCGCTGTGTGGTGGGCCGAGGTGGCCAGGTGGTAGAGGATTGCCTGGAGGGGGATGTCTGGCAGGAGCGTCGGTGCGGGGGTGAGACGTGGATCGCGTGGCGAAAGCCGTCGGCGCTTGGAGGTACTAGGAGGACCATTGGGAGATGATGTCGTGGGACTGACTGAAGGAGGGATCAAGCTCTCAGCAGCGCGCTTGCTCCCTGGCGTTTTGGACGAGTCTGCTGAGATCATGTCGAGCATGCTGACGGTCATTGCTCCAGCTAGGGGTCCTCATTCGAATTGGTTGAAAATGCAGGGCATATCGAGGGTATAGGTGTCTCGATTGGCAGGCTGTGCGAGGATGCACAAAGGTCGTAGATGTCTCTGTACGAGATGGACAGGTGCATGAGGAGACGCATTATCCACCTTCTGATTGTTGACTTGTCACGTGACTTTACCTTCGCTGGGACCGCAAACTCATGAATTTCCATCTCGACTCGGCTTATCAGTTCTCCTCATCTCTCGACTCTACCCACCCACAATGTCGAGGACAGCAACAGTAAACAAAAAGACGAGCGAGACCGAGATCTCGTGTACAATCGACTTGGACTACGAGCCTGGCGTTGGGGAGCAAGTCATCGATGTCAGCACGGGTATCGGGTTTCTCGACCATGTCCGTCTCTATCCCTTCCGTCCACCAGTCCTTGCTGACCATGCCCCGACAGATGTTCACTGCGCTGGCCAAGCACGGTGGCATGTGCTTGACGTTGAAGTGCAAAGGCGATCTTCACATCGACGACCACCACTCGGCGGAGGACTCTGCGTTGGCGCTCGGCGAGGCGTTCAAGCTGGCTCTCGGAGAGAGGCGGGGTATCAAGCGATACGGATTCGCCTATGCGCCCTTGGATGAGGTGAGCTGCCTTGCGGGCGAGCTCTCGCTGACGGGGCAGGCGTTATCTCGAGCTGTCATCGATATCTCCTCGCGGCCATTCTTTGTCTGCCATCTCCCTTTTACAAGGGAGAAGATCGGAGATTGTGAGTCGGTATTGGCTGTGTGGAGCGATGCTGATCCGCGTGGCTCGACAGTGTCGACGGAGATGGTCTCGCATTTGCTGCAATCGTTTGCGTTTGCGGCTGGGGTGACGCTCCATATCGATTGGATACGGGGCGAAAACAACCACCATATGTGGGTAATATATGGATCGACCTGAGCTGACGAAATGGTAGTGCGGAGTCGGCATTCAAGGCTTTGGCCCTCGCTATCAGGATGGCGATCTCGAGAACGGGAGGCAACGACGTGCCCAGCACAAAGGGTGTTTTGGCGCATTGATAGAATTAAAGATGTATTTCGGTTGTCGGGTCCCTTGTGCAATTCGTGGCTCTCAATCGGCGGCCTTTCTGCACGCTGGAGCTACAGCGATACCCGTCCGGCGGAGGGCATCCTTCCTGTCCTGTGGCCCAAGGGTGAAGTCGAGATGCGGGTCATCTCACTGCTTCCTCCTCGCCTGACCTTCCTATCATTCCGTCGGGTGAAGGTAATTTCACCTCTCCTCCATCTATGGTCCGAAGAGCACAACCCTCCTTACCTGATCAGTCCGACCTGAGCAGTCCTCAAGACATGCCCATCCTCTGAGTCACCTGCCTCTTGCCTCCTGTCTGTTCTCTAAGATACCTTGCATTGACACCCGACCGGACTGACGGTTCCCCCTTTCTATAAACATCGCTTCTTTTTATTTTTCCCTTCACTCATTGCCTACCGCTTGACCCTATTCTTCCTCCTCCCGGCCCGCACACTTGGACTCGGACTCTCCTCGCCCCCCCTCAGCTCCATCGCCTCCTCCTCTGTGAGTTCCCTAAACGGCGTCGAGGTGCGGTTCGAAAGCGGTGAAGGCGGTGGAGCGCTCTCTGACTGCGTCTGGGGGGGTGCAGATGACGGTTTGGCGGCGTAGTATCGTCCAGCCTGGAAGGGGTGTCAGCGGCCTATCACCCCTCCTCCCTCGCCTACCCCGCACTTACTTGCAGAAGCATCACGCCGGTGAGCATAACGGCCGTCATGACGTTGTCATTTGCGAGGTCCCGCACTGCCGTGCGCAGACCATCAGGACGACCAAACTCGGTGATTGCTACCAAGGACACCTTGATCAGCGTTCCATCCCCCTTCATTTTCTTTCCCAAGCATTTGCTTTACTCACTCGGAAAGACCTCGTTCAGCTGAGTATACGTAATGGCGACCAACAACACTGCACGGGATCCCTCAGCACCTCCCCAGCCTGTCGTATCGCAAGGTTTGGCCGCTCACCGACACTGCCGCCGTCAAACAACACCTCCCCGCCTTGCCGACGGTACGCCTTGACGACTCTCCCGACGGCATTGAGGACCGTCAGTGCCCCAACGAGGACGTACATCCACCCCAGACCCGTCGGCGCGGCGCTCAGGATCGAGTAGTATGCTATGGACGTATCGACCGCTTCGGCCGTCAGCGGTGTCCGCCAGAGGATGTTGTGATCCGCTATCCAGTGCGTAAACGTCGTTCCTTTGACCAGCCCGGATCCGTCAGTCCGCGAAATCCTCCGACCCGGTGCTGCCGCGCTCACCGAGGAGGAAACACGTCGAGACGGTGATCAGCATGGATTGGTACCCCATCGTATCTGCTGGAGTCGAGACACAAAGCAACAAGGCCGACGTGGGGATATAGACTCGGTGTCCACGGGTAGCGAGATATTCCCCACAGACAGTCTGGAACTTCGGCTCCCACTTGGCAATTTGCTTCCGGTCCTATGGTGAATCTACATCTTTTGACTGCTATCGTATCTACTCGGCGTCCGGAATCACGAGCTTCCTCGACCCGAGGTACCCGTTCGCGGCGCTCATCACGGCCTTCAATCCACTCGCCGTGATATCGGCGTCGACACCGACACCCCAGAACCCGCCCTGCGTCTTGTCCTTCGGGTCGACGTTGACCGGGATCAACTCGACGTACGTGGCGGCCTTGACGTCGGATCCGGCACCGACGGCGTGCTCCATATACTCTCGGATCGAGAGCTGCAGTCCCAGATCGTCTTGTAGCGCATCGAGGAAGGACGACAGCGGTCCGTTGCCTTCTCCGGCGATGTTGTACAGCTTGCCATCGGCAACCACCTTCGCGGTGATGCGTTTCGGCGCCGAGGGCAGGTCGTCGCTCCGGTCCGGGCTGGGTTCCGAGAGGTGCTGCGATTGCGAGAGTGAGAGCGAAGCCATGCGGCTGTGCGGGCGGACATCGCTCGACGCCCCGATCTCGGGCGTGTTGATGACCGACGAGGCGGCGGTACGAACGTCGATCGACACGAACGATTTCAACACCAGTCGGCCGTCGTAGATCGAGCCGCCGAGGTGGTACGTCTGTCGGAATGCCGTCGTGATGTCTTTCGACGTCATCTCCTTGCCAGACACCTCGGACCGCTCCTGCACCACCTTGTAAAACGCAATCTGCATTCGACGAGGCAGGTCGAGCGCGAGCGCCTGTTTGACAATGTACGCGATACTGTCTCGTCAGCGCCCTTCCTCATGAGCAGCACTTACCCTCCCTTCCCGGACTGCGAGTTGACACGGATAACGGCTTCGTACGTGCATCCCACGTCGGCGGGATCGATGGGCAGATACGGCAGCTCCCAGAACTTGTCGCCGGCTCGCTCCCGCTTCTGCAGCGCCTCGAATCCCTTCTTGATCGCATCCTGGTGACTGCCTGAGAAGGCGGTGAAGACGAGCTCTCCCGCATACGGATGTCGCGGATGGACGGGCAGACCGGTGCATTCCGTCACCGTGTCGACGACGGAAAACATGTCGGAAAAGTCGAGGTTGGGGGTCATACCTTGCGAGTACAGATTTAGCGCGAGGGTGACAATATCGACGTTTCCGGTCCTTTCTCCGTTTCCGAGCACCGTTCCTTCGATTCGGTCGGCGCCGGCAAGAACACCCAGCTCGGCAGCGGCGACAGCGCAGCCTGCGACAGAGTGAGTTTCACTCAATGCACCGCGAAGATTCGACACCCACCTCGGTCATTGTGAGTATGCAGACTGATGATGCACTTTTCCCTCTCGGTCAATTGCGAGCAGAACATTTCAATCTGTCGTTAGCGAGGAGCTCGACTGATAACTTACTTGATCGGCATAACAATTGGGAGTCGAAATCTCTACCGTCGCAGGTAGGTTCTGCCGTTGTCCGTTAGCCCTGATGGTGTCCAATAAGACAATAAAGTACTGCTAACAAAGATGATTCGCTCCTCCTTTCGGCCATCCGCCCAGACGCTCTTCTCCCCGGCGAGCCAGGTCTTCTTGACCGCCTCACACACCTCCAGCGCGTACTTTGTCTCGGTCTGCGAAAAAGTTTCCGGCGAATATTCATATCGAAAACTCGTACCATGCTGTGAACATTTCGTCAGACCAATGCGTAGCGGCCGACCAGTTTGATCACTTACTGACTGGGAGTACTTCTCTGCTAGCTCTCGAATGATGGCGGTGTGTTTGATAGCGAGGCTAACGGTTCGACCCGCATCAGCTCTGGCTCAAGCCCATCATCCACCCACTTACGCTATCGTCTCCTCGCGGTCGTTGTTGAACACGACCTCTCGAAACAAACAGGATGTGGCGTTGTACATGTGGATGATGACGTGCTTGAGTCCGGCGACAGCCTCGAACGTCTTTTCGATCAGGTCGGCTCGCGCGGGCGTGAGTACCTGTCATAGAGTGAATCAAAACTCTACCGCAAGCATTGATGAGCGAGACCAACCTGGATCCACACATCGTCCGGGACCTCATTCCCATCTCGCAGCTGTCGTACAAAGTTGAAGTCAGGTTCCGATGCAGCTGGGTACGCGACTTCGATCTCTTTGAAGCCAATCTGGACGAGATGGCGAAAGAAGCGCAGCTTTTGCGAATTCGTCATGGCTGTCAGCGAGGCAGGAGGTTAGTGGATGGGTTGATGGGGGAAGCCAAGGGAGACGGAAGGAGACGCACGATTCGCCAGACTCTGATTTCCATCTCTTAGATCTGTGCTGAGCCAGATGGGCGCCTGCTTGGCCGTCTTGTCGGGCCATGTCCGCGAAGGGAAGGGGACGGGAACGAAGGGTCTGTATCGCTCGGCCGGGTTGGCGCTAAGTCCAAAGGTTAGGGGATCCGCGGAAGTATCAGATTTGCGCAGCCTATCACTCACAGCATGGGCATGTTGGGCAGCTGTCTGTACGAGATAAAGGTGAGATGCGGGTGGATGAGCGAAGATCCTCCACCCAACACACGGTCCGACTTTTTACGACACGACTCGGCTGCTCGCTGTAATCACGTGACATCCCCACCTTTCCCCGCACAGTCAGCCTCCTCGGCCATCCTCGACTCTCCTTTCCGACCATGGAGGTCGACAGCAGAGGTCCGTTTAATGTAAGCGCCTCACCAGGTACACATGGAAGCGGATCTTACCTTGGTAGTCATAGACGGTGTGGCGATGGCGACAAGTGGCACCATTTCCGCGCAGATCCCTGTCGCCCTTGTCACTGGCTGCTCAGAGCCGGACGGTCTGGGTGCTTGCATTGCGCTCACACTGCTGTCCAAGGGTTACCGAGTGATTGTCACTGCTCGCAGGCCGGTCGAGCGACTGGATTTCCTTGTGAATGCCGGGTGCGAGGTATGTGCAACTTGTGCCCTCTTTCACGCGTGAAAGGGGACTGCTGTACTCACACCAGTCTTCTGCTCCAGGGACTAGAGCTGGACGTCACCGACGAGTCTGCCGTCCGAGATCTCGCCATAAGGATCGGTGACCGGCTCGACGTGCTCGTCAACAATGTGAGCCGAATCGATGATTCTCCTTGCAGGAAACTTACACCGCAAAGGCCGGAATCACGGGCCGCTCGCCCATCCTCGATATACCGCTCGCAACCCTGCGTGAGCTATACGAGATCAACGTCTTTTCCGTAATCTCCCTCGTCCAGGTCTGCGCCCTGCTGCTGATCACCGCAGGGCAGCAAGGCGGTCGGCCGGTCATCTTTAACATGGCGTCCACGTCGGCCAAGATCCATCTGCCCTGGTTGGGAGAGTACGGCTCGAGCAAGGTGAGTCCTGGGTCTTGATCATCTCCACCTGAGGTGAAATTCACCCTCGTCAGGCGGCGCTGCTTGCACTCTCCGAATCGCTGCGGCACGAGCTGGCAAGATGGAACATTGCCGTCTACAGCGGCGTCTTTGGTGAGTACTGTTGACCTTAATCCTGAACATGCATCTGCTTCCCGACGCTCGAGACATGAGGCTCTTCTTGATCCTCGTCTCTCCGTCTCCTGGCCGTACTCCACGTCGTCTGATTGCCGTCCTCGACCTCTGGCAACCGTCTCATTCTGCTTCTCGTATCAATATCCCTCTTACCGATTTTTCCAACTTTAACCCGGCGATATGTGTTTCAACCATCCTGACACCCCCTTCCGCCCACCTTGAGGTTTGAAGAACTTCCAATGGCTCATCCGCTCTCCAGGCTACATCCAAACGTCCATGAACGTCAAAGCCCTAGACTTCCGTTCCCCCGAATCGAGATCCCAATCCCTTTACACAGACTACGACGACGTCCTCCTCCCACGCGCCGTCAAGGCCACCAACAAGGGCTTTCGCGAGGGGCCTACCCCGCAAGCCATCGCCGACCTCGTGGTCAGCAGGATCATGTCCGGCGGACCCGGCGGCGAGGTCTGGGGCGGGTAGTACGTCCCCTTTTCAGTCCGAGAGGGAGAGTCACGGGCTGACTTCTTGGTGTAGCGCGTGGTGGATCGTCAAGTACGTCTACCCTTACCTCCCGCTCGCGTGGCAGGATCGGATGATCCAGTCGTCGTACCCGACCATCGTGGTGGGCAAATGAGCCTGCTTCAGCCTGCACCAGGGCTACGAAGCTCGGGTGGGGAGGATCCAGAAAACAATCCGCGGAGAGCTAGACAAACGCCGTGATTTGATGGAGGTATCCGTGGCCATTTGAGAGCATGTATCCACAGTTCTCCTTATATCCCATTGGGATTATGGGATGGCAGCTACCTCTGCAACTTGGAAGCTGGAGGCTTTCCAGCGCTACATAATGGATTGTCTTTCGCCGTTGTCTATCGAGGCGGACGCCAGATTAGGCAGACTGCGTTGCGCAGTCATTTCCGCTTTCCGACAACCCAAATCAAACAAGTAAAGGCAGCACAGTACCATCGAAACAGACAACATGGAAATTCTTCTAAGCTACAGGTCCAACAGACACGAGGGGACTACAGGGCTGAAACGAGAAACAAAGCAAACCCTTCTCCGCTCACAGCCAATCCTTCAACCGCCACACGACCGGCAACTTGCCCACGACCTCTCGACCGATTCCCCTAACCCAGCCCCGCTTCTTGATCTCCTCCTCAATCCCGCCGCCGACCAAAACAACGTTCCACTCCGGGACATATTTCCACCCGGGCACCCATTTCAGCGCGTGCGGTTCAGGCCACGCGAGATGCAGTTCCACTCGGCGAGGCGTGGTATAGGGGATGGTGGTACTGGCCGCATGACGCGAGAGCGAGGCATGGAGGACGAGTGCGAAGGGGACGTCCGCGTTCGCGACGGGTGGCGGACAGAGTGAGAAGGAGGTGCGGGGTTGACGGATCTTGTAGGGGGGAACGTAGAGCGTCATCGCGGTCGACGTAGGGATGGGAGGGACCGGTCGGTCGTCGATACGTTCTAGCTCTAGGGGTTCGGATGCGGAAGAAGGGACCTCGTGCTGCGCATCAGCTTGGTCCGGGATCCACCACTCACTAGTACCTCCTCCTCTTCTTCGACCAGCGCCGAGCGCTCCTGAGCCTCGTGAGGGAGGGACGGGGCTGGTGCCGGTTCAGGGTGGAGCTCGACCGTCCTGATGGCAGGCAAGAGAGCAATGGCGTCCAGAATCGAGGCCTGGTGAGTCCAACGTCAGGTACGTGACTCCTCAATAAGCAAGAACCCACCTTGCCGACCTCGTGCAATTCTCCCTCGACTTCCTCGTCGACGAGTGAATGGTCTACTCCGTGATCGGAGGTAGGCTGGAGCTGTGGTGTGGTTGCTTCGAGTGATGAATCGATCCCATAAACATCCTCTTGAGCGGGTTTGCGCTCGTCGTCGGCGTCGCGAGGTAACTTCCCGGGGGAATTGTTTTCGTCAGGCGTTTCGACCTCGTCTGCAGCCTCGTGGGGGTCTAGGTTCTCCGAGCGCTCTCCGACGGCCTCGCTTTCGGGCTCGACCTCCGAATCAGCTTTGAGATCCAGTTCCCCTGCATGAGGGGGACCGACCCCAGAATCATCATCGTGGGACATTCCGACTCCGCATACATCCGCGGGAGTCGGCTCCTCTTCGATTAGAGGCACGCTGTCGATTTCTGATTCGTTCTCCCGCTTGAGCCTGACCAGCTGTTCCTTGCCGTGTGCGGGCTCGACTTCCGTTGCCTTTACGTAGGCGGACTGAACTTCGAGATCGTTCTCTGAAGCGGACCCAACCTGGATTTCTCCCGGATGCGTGGAGTCGATCGAGACATCTTCGCCGTCAAGGCCCTCGGCAGGATGAGCGAAAGCCGCTTCGACGTCGAGATTATTCTTTCGAGCTGTCTCATCCTTGATCTCATTGTCCAAACTAAGAACGGGGTCTGTTACGGCAATACTCTCGTCTGGAGCCGCAGCGGTCAAGACGTCCTTTTCAGAGGCATCCCTGCCATCCCTCTCGAGGCTATCGGAGCTGGCGGCAGAGAACGCGACGCCCGTTTCGGGACCTCCTCCGTACCCAACGATCTCGGCGCCGGCGGCACTCCGTTCGCCCGACGACGAGACTCTGATCAAGCCTTGCTTGACCATGCCTTCCACTTCGAGGTCTGAGCCGGTGAGCGGCGCGCCGAGAAAGATGCCGCTGTTGGCTAGTCGGTGTTCTCCGACGCGACTGACATAACGTTCGTGTTCGCCGTCAAAGGTCGATTCGGGAGAGTCTGCCCGCGCGTCTCTTGCATCCGAAGCGACACGCGCCCGCCGTCCGTGGCCCAGCGCTTGGTAATCTATCCGTCCGATCCGCGCCGGCATGCTGACGCGATGCGTGCGATGGTTGGCGAAATTGCTGATCGAGGTCGTGGGCGAGATGGTGATAGGAGACGGGTGGAAGGTGAGTCCCTTGTTGGCTCCAGAGGTGCTTCGCAGAACGGTAGGCTGGTGGAGTCGCGGGAAGGAGCGGGAGGTAGTGAGCGAGTTTTGCGATGCCACGGAATCGATGGAGGCGGGTGAAGCGGGGAGGAGATCGGGCAGATGAGCATCGGAGAACGTGGGCGTGGAGACCGAGGCGGGGGTCGTCATGGACGCCTGGGACTTGGGGGTAGGTGACGGACCCGCGATGGCGGTGAGGAGGGAAGTCGCCCCGAGCGGGGGGGAGGAGGACGAGGTCGATGACTCGGAATCGCTTTCGATGTCGGCGTCAGCGAGGTTTGTAATCAGTGACAGATGGAGGGGGCTAACCGTCGCTTTCGAAACCCGCGCGAGCCAGATCGCCCCCTCGCAAACTCGCCTTGAGCATTCCCGTCCTTGCTTCGTCCGCTGGAGGGGAAGGGTCGCGAGAACCCAAACCCAGAGAACGTC
>JASZXS010000342.1:0-17898 GCA_035521475.1 Tremellales sp. Uapishka_1 | reverse complement strand
TTCTTCCCCTTCGTCCCCTTCTTCCCGTTCTTCCCGTTCTTCCCCCTCTTCCCCCTCTTCCCCCTTAGGATCCTTCTCGTCGGCCTCTTGCTCTTCTTCTATCCCATCAGAATTCAGAGCCGCAATAGAAGCCTGGACGATATATCGTGCCCACGGCGCGGCGATCTCCACCTCTTCCTCCCTCTCCTTTGCCAGGATCGTGTTTGTGGCCCGTCGTCCACCGGTGTCGACATTCCCCTTGAGAAAGTCGTAAAAGACGCCTGCAACGTGGGACTCAAACATTGACCCCTTGGTCTTCTCCGCTTCCCGGACGGTGTATCGCGCAGAGGGAGCTGTGATCAGTCGGTTGGGGAGGTTGTATCGCGTCGCCAGCTGCGACAGGGTGTTGTTGCAGACCAGCGTGTCCTTGAGGAGCTGTTATGATGTCAGCACTCAAGAAGAGGGGAAGCATTCGGCGGGGACTTACACACGCAGGACCCTGTTTCAGTCCGGGGAAGAGGTCGTGCAGCAAATCCACGACGATACAGCCTGGCTCTCTAGTCAGTCATGCCGTTTCCCTCTGAACGATTAACAATGTAGCTGACCAAGGAGACTGTCGCCAACGTGTTCAAGCTTTTCATAATCTTGCGTCTTCTCCGCTTCGGTCAACTCGATGCTCAACCTCTTCTTCGGGTTTTGGTGGGTGCTCGAATGAGTCACAACCAACAGGGCGAGCTCTTCGTCGACGATCTTGGGAAGAGGAGGGAGATAAAGGTCCCAAGGAAGATCCAGCTGTCCCGAGGGGGGAAGTTGCATCTTGAGGTTATGGGTAGTGTCAGGCATGATTTTGGATGTATTAGTAGCGTTAGTTTTGATGAGGGTGATGGTTGTCTCAATGTACAAAGACAAGACGGTAAGGAGGATTTAGCAGATGGAAGTAGACGAGAGAGAGGGAGGAAGGAGGGGAAGAGAAGAGAAGAGAAGAGAAGAGGGGAAAAGAGAAGAAGGGCAACTCTTTGCGCTCCTGCCACACCATCTCGCACCGTATGACGTGGATGATGGCCCTCGATATCTCCCACTCATCCCGATGCATCATAGCGGTCTCCTTTACCTCACCCCTCCTCACGCGCCGCCCGTCTGTTGGACCATCTTCAGCACGACTCCGTGGTACTCTTCCCATGCCTCGACCAGTTCCTTTTGTTTCGCAATCTGCTGGTCCAGATGTTTCTCCAAGACCTTTTTAAACTCTTCCACTCGCTCACGCTCGAATCGCACGAATTCCGATTTGATCAATTTCGAGATATTTTCGAAATCCGCCGACGAATCCCTGGATCGCCTCTCCGCCTGATAAACGTCACGCGTTTAGTCGATGGGCCACAATAGGGAGTCTTTGTAGGCCACTCACATCTCCTACTTCGGCCAAGGATGAGGCCGACTTGTCCCCTAATTTCCCGGATTGTCTCATTCTCTCGCGAACGGACTGCAGCCGTGCCACCTCCTTCTCTAGGTTCTGCCATGTATGATATGCCTTAATCCTTGATGCAAATGCCAGCTTATCAGAAGTCAGCAAATATTGATATAATGATCACAGGAAACTCCTCACCCTAACGCTTCCGATCAAGCGCACGTACTCGTCCGCCATATTTAAAAGCTGAACCACATCGTCTTTGGCCTGCTCCTCCTGATTCTCCTTCTCCCTTCTCGTCAGGTCGGCCAATCTCGCGAGAGCAGAACACATCCCGCTTCCTAGATCAGACTCTGCCAAGCCAGAGACGGAATCGGCGAAATCGCTCAGCGAGATCGCCATGTCCAGTCTTGATTTCGATGCAACCTCGATCGATTTTGAGAGACTCTTTAGCTGCGACTCGAGATTGTCCAAGAACGTCTTGCGGGAATCGAACCAGTCGTCCTGCTCAACGTACCGTGGACCTGTCCACGCAGCCAAGATGCTCTGCTTTTCGGGAGCAATTTCCAGTCGGCGATTCTTGGCATCCATTGCAAACGAATCTGATTCCAGAAACATGCGCAAGTCAGGATCGAGCTGCAGAACCGGATGGTTCGCAATCTTGCCAAGACTCTTCTGCAGTGCTGCGCGTCGGGTCTCGACAAAAGTGTCTTGGAAACGACCAAAGGCATGCTTGTCCGGGACAGGAGGGACGATCACGCCCGGATTGTTGAGCGTGAGGGCTTCAAACAACCAGAGAAAGTCGGAAAATCGGCGCAGGGCGGAGAATTCGCCTCGACGATAGTGAGGAGAGGTCGTACGCGTTCGAACGGTATAGATGATGTGCCCGCGGACGGGATCACCGATTTTGGTGGGGTCCGTGACCGCAATTTGGAAGACGGGCGTGTTGCGGATGTTGGATCGTGCGGATCCTGGTGTGCGAGGCGTACCGTTCGCGGATGTTGATGGAGCAGAGGGCGTTTCGAGATGGCTCTGCCTGGGAGGCGAGCTAATGGTAGTGACCGAATCCGCTTCAGAAACCTGTATTGGCCATGAGCGACGACGACACGATGATCAGTGTACTACTTACCTGTCGCGAAGGTCCAGCGCGCGCCGGCGTGGATTCTCCTCCCCACCCACCACCCGCCCAGGGATCGCTTTTGAGACTAGGTCCACCTTTTCCGAATAGCCCTTCGTTTTCCTCATCTTCATCCAGTGCTCCCCAACCCCTTCCGCCGAACCTCGACGCTGAGGTTGGTTTCTCGGATGCCCAGGTGGATGAGACTGGCGATTTCGTCGGAGGAGGTGGAGGGGTATCCATCGCACTCCCGCCAATGGACAAGGCTTTGAAACCGTAGTCCGTGGAAGTAGGGGCATCGAGAGGCGATACGGCGACTCTATCGAAGGAGGGGGTCGAGATGTGGTTGCGCTCGGGATCAGCTGTTGTAGGGGGAGTAGGAGACACCGGTCGAGTTGGCGTAGGTGTCGGTGCCGTTGAATCAGGAAGTGGGACGGCGGATGCAGCGAGGTGAGGCGGTTCGTCGAGTGAGGACTCGCCATTGGGAGTAGTATCGCTATATTGGCTACTTTCATCTTTGGCAGACACGGGAGCTGGGGAAGGGTCTACTGGTTCCGATTCCGATGTCGGCTTGATATTGGCTGGAACGGCAGCTGGAGCGGTGGCCTCGGTTTCATCCTCTTCTGTTGACTCCCCTTCAGGTTCCTTCTTGACGTTTGCCTCCAGAACGGGCGAGTCTTCGATCTCGGTCTTTCCAGCTTCCGAAGTGGCTTCACCCATCTCTGCCGAGCTCTCTACCGCGCTTGTCCCATTCACCGTCGTTGACGATACCTCTTTGTCGTCCTCTACCTTCGACCGTTTCTTCTCTTCCCCATGATTCTTGCCTCCCGGCTTGAAGACATATTGCTTCGCCTTTCCCTCTGACACCGAGGCGAGATTTCTCCCGCTAGTAGACGACTTGACAAACGCCTTCTTCAAGGAGACTGACGGATCCGAAGCACCGAGGATGTCTTCGTCTATCAGACCAGAAGGTAATATCCTCGTAACGGGAGCTGCGGCAGCCGAAGGAACAGGCGGTGGTGATGGCTCGGGTGCGACGTATTCCGGGAGAGCAGGCACGAAGGTTTCGGCTGGGGCAAACGGATTTGACGCGTAGGCATTTTCTGATATTGCCTCGTATTCCCTCGCAGCGATGACCGAGGGTGGATCCGGCAGTTTTCCAATCCCATCGTCTACGTCTTGCTCGAGTTTCTGGACATAGGGGCTGACTTCTTCCCTCGGCTCTTCCAGTTGACTGTGAAGAGGGGCAAAGGGTGAGGCCGAGGCGAAGGGATTCGACGTTGGCGTATCAGAGAACGGGTTGGCCCATGGGTCGTGCTCGTCCGAAGGTACTGGTGGAGCGTAAAAGCTCGGTTTTGCAGCGATGGTCGACTGCGAGAGGAGGTTTGCAAAGCTAGCTTCCTCGTCCATGCTGCCAGTGAAGGTGCGTTGGTGGGTTGGATGTAGATGGGATAGAGTAGTGACTTGAACGAGTGGATTCAATAGCAACAGTGACGCGAGCCGTGCACTTCCCAATCTGATCCCGCTCCAGCGGCGATGTCCGCCGCGTGGACTTTAAGAGGACGGCTACTGATGTTGTTGGGTTGTCGTCAGCACAAAGATGTTGCAGCGACAATGAGACGTCTCTCTCCCGCGAGGTAGGTACATGTGGTGCTACGGTCATCCAACTTACCCATGTACAGGAATCTCTCGAGGAGGGGGATACTCCATGTCAACCGCCCTTCTGCTGCAAGATTCAACTCGACGAAATCGCCCGCTATCAATCTTCCTTGCCAAGCGTCTTCAGCTCGGCGTCCTGGGGCTGCTCCTCATGTACTTGCGACATCTGAAACGGCCTCCGGCTGTATCCAGGCTATTCTCCGCGAAAAAGCTCATTTCGACATGGCTTCCCTGCTCGACATCCTCCATCCCGGCACTTTTTCGCGCCCACCGGATCCCCACCATATCCCTACGGTAGACGGCTTGAGCGATATTTTGTCCCGGAAATCCGACAGACGGTCACTGATCCGCCTTTTGCCCGCCGTCATTGAGAATGTTGAGCGGAACACGACGAGTGTCCCCCAAGCGAATGGTATCTTGCGTCTGTACTTCCAGGAACTCGGACGACACGGAATGATCGCTGGGGTGGGCGTCTTGGTGGACGTTTTCTTGCGCAAAGTGGATAGTCAGCTTGTCAGTGGTCTGGACTATGCGAGTCTAAGGGGATGGTACGAAAGGCTCCTCCACTCGCTTCAGAGCTTTGCATCGAGACCGGTCGTCGAGAACGGAGAAAGGAATGACATCTACATGTCCCTTCCGAAATCCCTGGTGGACGAGGTCATTCGGATATTTCACCATCTCGCGCAGAAAGTGGCCTCGCTTCCGTGTGGGTCCGACCGGAGAAAGCAGCACAAACTGGGGAAAAGGACACTCGATCATTTCTTTTCGCCGCGATACCTCTCGCCCGAGCTGAAAGACGTATTATTCATATATTGCCACGAAAATTCCATCGAAATTACTGCTTGGCAATGGCATCAGTGCTTCATTCTCGCTGCGAGGGAAGGCGATATCGCTCACGCGATAGAAAACTGGAAGAAGAAGAAACGAATGGTGCGGAGGGACAGCAAGGGGAAACGAGGGCGCTCAGACATCGAAAACATAATGACTGGCTGTAATGAGGGAGCCGACTTGGATCCCCTGATTCTCGCTACGTCTGGCGCGTCCTACAGACATCTAGTAGCAACCGTCGAGCCCTATCTAAAAAACACAGACTCGAACGATTCGAGAACCCCATATGCCTGGTCGACCCTCCTGACCAGGCTTGGCTACGATCGCTCAATCAATGCGAAGCATCTACTCGAAATTGCCGATACCATACCGCCCTCTCAACTCTCTTCGCCCGTCGTTACGCCTCTCATGCACGGCTTGATTCTCAAACACCAACCTGCCCGTGCGTGGGAGGTTTGGCGTACATTCTGCGAGTCGGCGAAACCCATCGACAACATCGCCTTGGCGGTGGCCTCTGAAGCTTGCTATCTCCTCACCGATATCGAGAGCGCCATCGCGTTTGTGGATCTCTGGTCGTTTCGACCGTGGATGGGGCGGACGAATCTTGAGAAGGACCGGCTGATCGCGCTCGACGTGCAAAATGTCAATATTCTGCTGAGTATGTGCAACCGATCCTCGAGACCGTCAATCGCATTCAGGCTGTGGGAAGCGATGGAGTCGCGGTACGGCGTGTACCCGGATGCGATCAGTCTGACCATCCTCCTCGATACGGCGCGATACTTTATGTGGTCGAAACGCGTGGATATACGCAGTCGACTGCGTCAGCTGTTTGGGGGCGAGGCGGAACTTGGAGACGGGGACGACGAGCCGGACGACACGAGAGACGCCGCGTACAATGCAACGTACTGGTCACGGGGTCAGGCGAGTATCTTGCTGGACCCCGACGAATTTCAGTGGAAACATGAATTTGGCGACGTACCCCCTTGGCGACTCGCTCGCCGGATTTTTCGGCATGTCGTCCTAGGCAACAATCCCCGCCTGCGGAGCGTCAAATCGCCCCTCGATCTCCACGCGTCGTTGTTCTCTTCCGAACTTTCGTCTGAACATCACGCGGACGAGGATATCTACGCCCGCCTCCCAGACGAAAATGCAAGATACACCTCGATCGTGCCGACGGCGAGAACGTTCCAATCGTATGTCGGGTTGCTGATCCATAATGCACTGGAGGGCGAGGTTTCGATCGCGCTGGCGTGGATGAAGGAGCTGGGCATCAAACCGACTTGGATTACGATGGTCCAGGCATTGACGCGTATAGGCGAGGTGGAAGGACCGAGAAGACGGATCAGAGAATGGGGGGAAAATGGGGAAACGAGGTTGGTCAGGGACGAAGAGCTGATGAGAAGGTGGTTGGAAGGATGGGTTGGGGTCGAGAATGTCCCGACGGCAGACGACGTGGCGGCCAACGTTAGGCGGTTGGCGAAGTTGGAACCCGTTGAATGATCTTTCCGGGTTGATGAAGGGATAATCAAGAGAGCTTGGGTCCTTCGGTCGATTCATATGGTAGACTGCCTAGTTCATAACGATGTAAAGTATACAAGACTCATGATTTATTGGACAACGTTCGGCTCGTACAACGGAAGATGTTCTTCCCTCTCCGGCCCAAAACTCACTCAAAGCCGTCATCTTCGTGGATCTCCCAATAGACATGAATGAAGTGGATGCTTCCGGAGTCCAGCGCCAGATCCTCCGGGGTCTACGTGAGCGGCATATCAGCGATTGAATTGCAACCTTCGGAGAGATACCTACATTGTCATCGTCCAGTTCTGTCTTTTTGGAGTCGACAAAGCTGAGCACAATGTTAGCCGTGTGTCGAAATTGACAGACCCACCGGAAATGGTGGTAGCTGTATCTCTTGTCGTAGTTTGCGCGGCACCATCTATGGAAGAGTCGGCGCATGGTTTGATTCATTTGCCCGTGGTGGCTCCATTCCATGTCGGAATTGGTGTGGTCGATGAACTGAGGCGGACCATCAGTGGGTGTAGCATACACAGAGAGTTGATTGAACCCGCCGTGAAGGAGATCAGGACTGGGGCTTGCATCTTTAGTGGGTCTTGATCGAGGGCGGGACGCGAAAGGAAGAGCTGGAGAGCGACTACTGTAGCTAGAAACGAAAGGAAATCGTGCTATCGTGGACAGCGGTTTTGTACATATATCGCTCCGGCGCCTCGACGCAACGGGGTGCTCTCATCGGACCGCAGTCCTTTGGCATGCTTCTCTCCCCAGCATTCGGAATCAGCGCCGTCACGTCATATGTCACCAATGCTCCACTTGCCGCTGGCATCACAAGGATGCGCGTATCCGCAATACTCACCGCAGATCCTTCTTTCAGGCGTGTCAGCATGAACGCTCGTTCGGCACCTCAACACCGCCGAGAGAGGATAATTGCGTACGACTAGTGTGTGAACTCGATGTACACAGATCGTCAGGCATGCTCCATGGGAGTTCCAGTCTCTACAGATGCGCTCGCTTTATTCTTAAGCACGTTTGCAAATCCATTTGCCGACATCATCTCTGATGGAGTGCTTAGTCAGACAGGCAGGCAAAGATGGCCGAATACAGTATGCATACCGAGTTACCCCAAAATATGCAGAATATTACATGCTTCCCATCGAACCTCCGACTTGACCTATCGAGGCTTGCGCCTCTTCTACCGCTCTCGTGATTTGCACTTTCCCACAAGGCTTTGTAAGCCATACATCCATGCCCGACCTGTGATCGGCCAAATGATCAGCCTGGTTGACTTCTGGAGCTCGGTCACCGAAAGGCATACTCCACCAGCCCCCTCCGCTTCTCTGCTTCGCTCCCCAACGCTGTGACAGCTATGATTCTAGATCTTCCCTTCTTCGGATGTAATTTCTCCAACGCTCGCATCTCTTGGCAGGCTTGATACCCGTCCATTTTGGGCCTAAAGTGACAATTCGGTCAGTATAGCGCCATCGTTGAGATCCTAGACGTACATGTTGATGTCGAGCAAAACTAGAGTTTCCATCAGCGAAGAAGAAAGTTGTTTCGCGTATAGAACATACCGATAACGGGAAATTGCAACTCCCGGAATTTTTCGACCGCATCGATACCGTCCTCCGCCTCCAAGACATGATAGATCTGTCAATCATCAGCCAAATTGCCCTGCATGCTACGCAGACTTGTGCGGCGCACCTTCTTCGACGACAAAATTTTGACCAGGATCTTTCTGTTAATCAGATTATCTTCCACCACCAGCACGGTCGCGTTTTCCAGCTCCGCAACGTTGGCGTGATCCTGAAAGATCGGCAAGGGGGCAGCCACCGGCGTTGCTGTTGGAGTAGAGTCGGCACTCGCTGCGACGTCACCAGGGGATGCGGTTGATGCCGACGAGATACTGCGCAAGATTGAAGGTCGCGTAGACGAAAAGTAGTCTCCCAAACTCAAGGCCGCCACCGCTTCCTCCAATGGCACGCCTCTCGGTTTCCACTTCTCATGTAATGCCGCTCCCTGTTCGGAAAACCGTCTGAGTGCGTTACCAGCGAGTTGCGATCTGGGCTGATCCGACCCTTGCACCGTTCTTCCCCGGTGATCGACCGCTTCCGGAGCATTAACATCAGTAACGATGGTGCCGCTAGGCGTGTTGACTTCTGATTGGATATCCTTTGCGTGTCCTGGGAACAGTGTTTCACGGAGAATGGACGGCGTAGCGGGTTTCCTGAAACGTCGAACCGATTTTCGCTCTTCTTCTTCCAGAGACTTCAAGGTCGGATGCGCATGATGATCTTCGGCTACAAGGAAGACAATGTCGCTCGCTTTGATTGCCTTCAACCACTCTGCATTCCTTTCATCCTTTTCCACCGTCCCGTCGGCGACAACCAGATCGGCATCGTCCACAGCCACAATTTCGCAACCCAATTTCGTAAACTGCCGCTTCAAACAGGTACCCAGACGCGCTAGTCCAGCGCTTCCTGGCGCGTCTGTCTGCACAAAGCCTGCTAGATGTACCTTCCGGCCGACGTTGATATCATCGGGTTTCTGCGCAAGTTCGTGGGGCGATCCCGAGCCACTGAGGTCGAAGGATCCGCCATTGTCGGGCTCGGACGACTCGGATTTCGAGAGGTGGCGTCGAGGAACGGGAACTTCGATCTGAACAGAGCATCCTTGACCTGGCGCGCTTTCCATTTCCATTTTGCCACCCAGGAGATCAATGATGCGATAAGCCAGATGAACGGACAGCCCACTGCCGGTCGCATAGGGATCTTCTTTCGCCCACGGTTCCCCCAGTTTGTCGCGCACGAATTTGGGCTCCATACCGCGACCCGAATCGGAAATGCGGATACTGATGCGTTTCATGAGGGAAATATCCTCGTAGCCTTCCGGCGGTAACAAAGAGGGAACGTCGTCGACGTAAATTTCCACGCAACCTTCGCCTTCGATAAATTTGTACGCATTTGCGAGAATCTTCGCAAGAGCCCTGCAAGGATCAGCTCGGTTCTCAATCACGAACTCACTTTCGAATCGCACCGCTTGCGTCTTCCGTTACCTGTTCACCCAAAAAAGGGGGAATGATTTCGAAAATCGTTTCTATCTTGCTAAGAGGCAGGCCATTTGCTTCTCGCGATTTCTTGTCCTCCACGCAAGCCTCTTCGATCATTTCCTCAAACAGCACCTCGAGGGACCGAGGCGCTCCCACCAGGGTTGATACCAGACCGGGTGTCTCGGCGTCTATGACGTTGTCCCGTCCTTTAAGATCCAAGAAACTGAGAATATTGTCTACAATCCCGTGAAGCGTTTTCCCGCTCGTATCGATGGCGTCCAAGAATGGCATTAAGTCGCGAATCTGCTCGGTAGTGGTTGATACCGAGGGCTGTTTCGGAGTTTCGGCGAGGTCGAGCATCGCCGCTCGGAGCAGTTGGGTCATGGCAAGGATTTGATGCATCGGAGTTCGAAGTTCGCTGATTGAAGTGAGTGCACTTCTCAGGGACGCGATGATAGACTTACTGGGCTTGGAGGTTGCTGTACGATATCTGTGACCTTTCCAGCTCGCGGATCTTGCGAATGGCGAGGGAAGCATTAATCGAGCCCATGAGGATGTTGGCAAACGGTAAGGCGACGCTACTCAGATCTCCCAACGTTGACGGCGGTCGATTCCAGGAAGCAAAGATGGTGTATCGGATCTTGCCATCCGGACCCATACACGCCATCGCTAGTGTCGTCTGGGATTCGACAGGCACAAGCTTCATGACCTGGCACGCAAGCTCATTCTCTGGATCCTCCCTATCCCACCACACTTGACGCTTGGTGAGGTAGGTCTTAAGATAATTTTGGATCGTCTTTTCGACTCCTGTCGCCCAGAAGTTGAAGCCGTTGTTGTGAACGGCAGACCCTCCATCCAGACCGAGGATCTGGATAGGTCGAGATCCTTGTACGTGATTGACGACGGGTTCCACATCCGAAGGCCATTCTTTGCCCTGCAGGAAGTCACGGATGATGTTTTCTTTGCTCTGGGGAAGGTTGCTTTTGCCTGGCGATTCGGAGCCCCGCGAGGACCTTCTGATGAAAAGCTGGTACTCCTCCATGCTGACGATTGCAACGGCGTCGGCTTGAACGTATTTTCGCAGTGTCTTGGCGGCCTAATGGATTCAGTCTTTGAGTCGCCCTCAAAACTCACATCCGTATATCTGCGCGATTCATTGTCAAACACGAGCAATCATGCAAAAGAAACACTCACAAGACCCTGTCCGACTTTTCCGCCCTCATTTTGTACTCCGCACTTTCTCGAGGACCAGTCTTCACAACCACCCGAGGACTCGCTCCTCTCGACAGAGCTTGGTCTAATCCTACGCCGTCATCCGAAACGCTCGAGAAGCTCCCCCTTGCTCCTAACCGCCTGTGCCCTGGCCGTGACCATTGGCTTGCTCTGCTTTTCGAAGTCCCCTCCGCGCGATTCCCAAGTGACCGACTTCCTGCTTTGCTAGGTTTTCTAATATTCAGCGGCTGGTCTTGCGCTGGATCTGGTAGAACGGATCGTCGGATGAAGTCTATGCTCGCCTCGTGCATCGCTGCGGAGCGCTTGGCGGTGATTTGAGAGTGGTACGTGGCGAGTTGATACACCAGCATATTTGCCAGCTTCATCAAGATCCCCTGCTCGCGAGAGGTGAAATCGTTGCGTTCTTCGGTGTGCCAGAGACACAGTGTGCCAAAATCGATGGGTAGCTTTCCCGGTCGGTGATACCGCAAGGGAGCGCCCGCGTAGAACTAAGCGATGAATGTTTAGTGTCGATACACCTGGGATACAAGCTGATTACCTTCCAAACGTTGTTTACGGTCATTGGGTTCCGTCTGAACCTCCAGTCCTTCTTGAGATTCCGAACAACAGTGCACCGCTCGATCGGGGAGACGATTGCGTGGCTGCAGACTGCCTCTGTCACGTCCACCGTTCTCGGAAGTGTTTCGGTCTAGTATCCCAATTAGGATTCGCGTCGACTTTGTCTTTTTCAGCGTACTCACATCAAGGGAGTATAGAATCTCTTTCTCGTCGCGCAAGATGGAGACGTGGCAATTATCCACATCGAAGATCTCAATGACCTATCAGCGTGCGATCTCACCTTGAGCCGCGCAACTTACCTGCCGAGCCAGCTCTGTGTATTTTGCCATAATTGCCCGTCGTTCCTGCTCACTCTCTCCCTCCCCGTTTCCAGCGAGTCCTAACCTCCGCCTTGTCTCGGGTCAACTTGGCTACTTCTTGTAACGGACGGTCTGCTCACAGAGCCTTTCTCCTCCTTTCTTTCGTTGATGGGGTCGGCTCCGGCCCAGGAAGCCAGCCTTGCGTCTCCCATTCTTTTCTCAACCTCCCGCGCTCCATTTCCCCAGACCTTTCGCCCTGGCTATCGCCCGAGAGTTTTATGCCCAGTCCTTCTATCGAATCGCGATGAATCCTTGATGCAGAATCATCATGATTTTGCACTGTTTTCGTTGTTTCGCCTTCCGTAGCACCCGGAGACGTTTGCTTGCCCTTGTCAGATGCACGCGGTAAAGTGTCTTCAAGATAGAAAGAATCTTCGACAGTGGTCTTGGAAGGCTGAGTCTCTACTGATTCCGTTGAATGCTCGTGATGTATCAAGGGTCTAGAGGCCAAAATCGAGGGTGAGTCACACAAGGGTATGTCCAGGTCATCGGGTGGAGTTTGAGTCCGTTCCGTCAAAGGAAGAGAAGCACTTCTCGAAGGGCCTGGCTGTACGTCCCGATCACCTCCGTAGCTAAAAAGGTCAGTTTCGTCCCCGTAGAGCTACTAGCTCACTATCTCAGCGCCACCTCCCACTCGGCATCGGTCGATGGTGCTTGGTCGTACCGAAGAGAGGGAGACGACATCGATGCCGCCAGCCAGGTATAGTGAATCCAAATGACAATAATAATAAGGAGAGAGCGTCTCGAGGTCGTTACCTCGACTGCCGGCATTCGATTTTATCCGGGTCCACACACGAAACGGAAGCAGCCCTATCATTTCGCCCCGAGGTTCTCGTCGAGCAGTCATATGGTCAGAAGGCCATCGATCCCCCGTTCACCTTCACAAAGCTGAGACCAGTCGCAGAATTGGTATCTTGCTACACTCCAGCGAAAACATTCACTCCAAGTCAGCCAAACCTGTGATCCAAAACCGCCGGCTTCGACCGTTTCGCTTTCCTGCTTAGCCAAATCCTCCCTGTCAAGTTCTTGTCTTGGAAACTAAGCGTGCTAAGCTTGACTTCGCTGCATGGCTGCATGTTGGAGACGTCTGCTGCTCGATGGCTTAGTAGCTGAGCGAGGTGTACCAATAGCATGACAGATGAGCCGCCACGTCATTCGCCACAATGTGGTTAGTGTCTCGTTCACTTCCGACGGAGCCAAGGACCGATTATCTTTGCTTATCCATTGTTGGCGAAATGACTCCCAAACGGGTCAGAGATGGCTTATCTACCCCTGCCAAGCGTCGCAAAGCGAAAGAGGGCTACATAACGATATGGTCCACGCCCGACGATTGGGAGCAGATGGTTGCCGATGCCACTCTATCGACCTCGTCAGTGTCGACCCGGCGACCGAAGCCTCGGGGCCTTCACAGTTTGGTGAAATGTTGCTCCGACGTGGCGAGCCGTTTCTTCAAACCGTTGTGGGAGGTCGATCAGGGGTCCACTTGGAAGGCTATGTGGAACGCCGTGCCGGATCATCTAAGAAGGGATATCCGAGACGGTATCTTTCGAATATGGGGAGGTGTTTTGACGGAGAGTATGGTCAAGGAGGTTAGTACGACCATTTCGGGTCTCGTTCTGCGTATTGAGCAATATGCAGATGTTTGTCATCCTGCCGGATCTGATACTTCCGGGGGACCGACTGCCGTTCTTGTCCAAAATCAAGCTCCTGAAACCTCTTCATCCCTCAGACGCCGACGGCATCACAAACCTGATCTTGACTCACGGTCGTTCGCTCACGGATATGGCGATCGCTGGGCTCGTCTACAAGTTGACGCAACTTGAAAGCATCAATCTGAAAGGGTGCCGGGTGGGACGACAAACCGTGGACGCCATCATCACCCGCTGTCCAAACACGAAGAGGATCAACCTCAAGGGGACGGGTGTGATGGAAATTCACATTCAGAAGCTACTGGCCAAGTTTGGAGAACAGTTGACAGGTTTCAAGATTGATGACGTGAAGATCACGGTAAGCCGACCGCATTAAGACGGTGACTGAGGCGTAGACCGAGGCGACTTTCGGGTCCGCTGCTTGCTTTCCTCGCATAACGCATCTCTGTCTTCCGGGAGAGTCCGTCTCACGGTTCTCGCGTACGATATCGACACCTACGCGTATCAAGGGCGCAACCGACCACAACCCGCTGAACTGGTCACTCTTCTTTACAACTTTCCCAGCCTTGACCCATCTTGATCTTCCTGATATGACGATCACGAGCCACGACCTGGACGACCCTCGATTGTCCACTGGAGGCCTTGTCAAGCTCTCTGTCTTGTCTGCTCAACCTCTCCTCATCAGACATCTGGCGCAAATTGTGGGCGACCATTGTGCCACCCTGAAAACCATCTACATGTCGAGCGTCGTCCCCGAACATAGAAGCGGTCCCGTCTCGTTCGAAAAGTACGAGGAGCAGGGGTTCGAGGTGTTGTCGCTAGGAAATACCTTGCGCAAGTGCGAGCAGCTCGAGAGGTTCAAATTGGACGTGCAGGAGAAGTGCGGACCCCAGCATGTGATGTCGACACTGTGCTCGTCTATCTTGGAACTACCTCTCCTCACCTCCTGGAGACGGTCACTCAAGGTAAATCTTCTGTTGCTGCTGCGAAAAGCGGAGGCTCACTACCGAGTGTCTCAGTACCTGCATCTCAACATACCCGACTCTATCTCTAGTGGATGGTTTGCACCATATCACTGGAACCAAGAGGCGGGCAATAGCGCGGAATCTGTTGCCGACTTTACTCCTCCCCTTCCATCGCCCCCTTTGGAGTATCTCGAACTCCCCTCTGCGCATATAGAGTGCCTCCGGCTGCTCTTCGAAGGTCAACACGGAGTAGAATGGCTGACTACGTACACGAATCTCCGTAGTCTGGACCTCTCTGGGACTACCGTCACCGGTACGACGACTCTCAAAGAGCTGACACAAGCTGACAAAGTACAGACGACCAGATCTTTACCCTCCTCGACGCTTGCCCAAAAATCTCTCGGATCGACCTAACATCTTGTCGGGGGGTTAGTGTTGTTAATCGACGAAACATCTTCAAGGTGGGCTACGTGGGTCTGTTGCTTTAAAATTCCACATCTAACGAGCGCTCAAGGCGTGGGAGCTTGGTGCCGAAGACAGGAGACTTAGAAAAGCGAGTGGTACATCGACGAATCCGATCGAAATGTAGTCGTAGACGTAGATGCTGTTGTAGCGATAGAATACCAGGACGATCACGACTCCGGGTATGAGTTGTTGTACACCAGTGTATGCCTGTATGGAAAGTAACCAAGACACGCGCTACCTTGGCAGACGAGTCCTGTTTGAGCCTTCGAAGCGGTCAGCCCCCGGAATACGAATGAAGATGACACGCGCCCGAAGCAATCATCGCTGCCACCTGCCACGCAAGCCGTCGTCGCGTCTATGGTGGAGTTGTCACAAGTACTGTCTCTTTCCCTCAACCACCCGTTCCGTCATCAACCTCAACAACATGGAAGCCGATCCACTGTACCACGTCAAGCAACTCTTCTACCAGGGTAGGTCATGGGTGTACTTTCTCACAGCCGCTAACTTGCTTCCTAGCCTCCTACAAAGGTAACCATTCTTTCCCCTAGACATGCTAACCCCATACCAGCATGCATCTCGGAAGCCACTTCCCAAGGCATTACCCCCTCATCAGATCCTGAACCCCTCCACCGAGCGCTCTACGTCGCCCGTTCCCACCTAGCGCTCTCCCCCGCATCCTCCTCGTCGGCCCAAGCCGTCCTCGCTCCATTCCTCTCTCTTTCCACGCCTCCCCTATCAGCCAAAGCTGTCAGCCTATTCTCAGAGTACCTTTCCCAGCGATCCGAGGACAAGATCGAAGAGATTAGAGACTTGGTGCTAGAGTGTGAGGGAGGGGAGGACGAGGACGAGGAAAGGGTGGTCCGAGTCGTCGCGGCGAGCATATTCATCTTGGAGAAGGAGGTCGAAGAGGCCGTTGCAACATTGACGGAAGGAGTCGCCAAGACGGATCTCGAATGGTCGGTCCAGGCGTTCGTTGATGGGAATCAGAGCTGACAGCCCATATATAGCAACGCGCTTCTCGTCCAGCTATCACTCTCGCTCGATCGAAGGGACCTCGCTCAGACTACCTACGCGAATGCAAAGAAGACTGGAAACGACTCCACTCTCGTCCAGGTGATGGAAGCGTGGATCGGGCTCAAGACAGTGCGTCAATCTTTTTTTATTATGGGATGCGTTCTAGGGACTGATTCACCACGCGTATAGGGCTCGAGACCGCTTCACCAAGCATACTACTTCTACGAAGAACTCTACCAACTCCCCTCGGGGAGGACGTTGCCCGTCTTGGCGTCCCATGCGGCCGCCCACCTCCTGCTGGGTCACGTCGACGAGGCGCAAGCGGATATCACCGAGGGTCTGCAGAAGGAAGGCGGTGACAAGGATGGCGATATCCTTGCTGTCGGCGTTACTCTCGGTCTCGAGGGCTACACGGCGTAGGTTCTTGCGATCGATGTTGCTTGCGATATTGATACCCTCGTTAGGAAATTGAGCGCCGCAGCTCCTTCTCATCCGCTGGCCCTGGACCTCGCCGAGAAGTCTAGAGCGTTCGACGAGGCTGCCGCCAAGTTTTCGGTCGCAGCTTGATGTATGCATCGTGATACCATCATAATCTAGCTTTCTCGATCGTCTGCGCCCCTTCGACGCCGAGTGTCCCAACAAATCTCCAGATAGCATCAGCCAGCTCTTCTGGTTTCTCCTGAACGATCTGTCGGACTGGATCAGCAGACCTTTCCCCTCCGTCGCCCTACCAAATGTCCGCTCTCCATGATGCGCTCATTAGCGGAGTTTTGCGGTCGCCAAACCATCTCGCGCGTGTTTGCCTCGCCGGACGTGGCTCTGTTATCACCGGCCATGATAAAGCCTACAGGTACTGTTACTTGAGCGAGCTTGTCCCATCCATCTGCCAGCCCGCGCGACTCGGAAAAGACGGCAGCTTCGGCCCAGGGTGGTGTAGCTAGCGTCACTGAACCGTCGGGGAGATCTACGAGCGAGTGCGAGAGCCAGAGGTCAAAGACGGCGGGGTGAAAGGAGGAGAAAAAGGGGGATTTCAAAACCGATTGGGCGGCTTGGTCTCTGGCACGAAGCATCAGACAGAGTATTGTTGGACCAGGGAGAACTGACCTCGATTTCCAGGTTTGTCGACGCTTCAATGCGCCCGAGACGAGGTAGCGCTTGGTCTCGGTGTCTTCTCGCGTGGGCCGCGCAGGGGGACACTGTCATGGCGTGTGGGAATCAGCACCGGAACATCGAGGTCACCTCTGGAAAGGACTTGCCATCGGCTCGATCAGGCAGAGAGCATGGAACAGATCAGGTCTTGCCTGAGCCGCATGAACGCTGTCACATCCACCTTGAGCCTTCGCACAGAAGTTGACTTTACACTCACATGGCATTGCCACCGAACGAGTGACCAACGCCGACGACCTTTCTGCGATCGCGTCCCTCGTCCTGCTCGTGCCAAGGGATGTACTCCCCTACGGAATCGCCATGCCCGGGCATCACATTGTCCAAGAAAGAGATGATATCCCTACCGCCATCCGTCCACGAATGAACGGGTCCAAGGAGTCCTTCGTTCAGGTCGATAGAGGTCCCATGGTGGACATCGTCAAGGAGCCATATCTCGTCAATGACCGTCCTCCCGGTCTTCGATGACGCAGAAGAATTCGACCTGTCTCCAAAGACAGAGGTTGACGTAACGGGACCGAGAGCCAAGAGGTAGTCTATCGTGGGGTACCATCCCTTTTCCCATGTCAGCGCATATCCTATTGTCGCATCACACAGTGGATCACCTCTTTCGACAGGCCGTTCGCATGGGACACGACCAGCGTGAGGCCCTCCTCCTCCCCTCGGGTTTCTCGAACTAGGCGGTCGGCGCCTACCCACAACCCCTTAGGCCTATCCCCGGGTTCTTGGCTCGCATCGAACCGCATGCGCACGCTCGCCATGGCTTCGAGCCGTATACGCTCCGTGCGCTCGTCCCGGGACTCTGAGGCAGATACAGGACCCGCCGTGAACGGCGTCGAAAGGCGAGAGAGATCTCCGGTGGATTCCTTGTATTCGCGAGGGTGGGCGGCCGGAATGACATGGTGAGAACGAAGGAACCCGCGAGGTGGAGGTGGGAGAGGC
>JASZXS010000341.1:0-17934 GCA_035521475.1 Tremellales sp. Uapishka_1 | reverse complement strand
GCTTTGGGAAGCGGGGGTGGGGGAGGGAAGATCATGTCGGAGAATGGGCTGGGGAGGAGGAAGAGGTAAGCGAGTGCGAGAACAAGTGCGAGGACTGCGAGCATGGGTTGGTGGGCGTTCTGGTGGTGAAGAGCCAGGAGAGGGAGAGAATGTTGGAGAATATATCGTCAGGGAGAACAAAGGACTTACGTCGGAGGTGGAAGTGTCGCCAATAATCTGAGGCGGGGCGAAAGGAGCGATCTCTGAGCGATGGGTAAAGGAAGAGTTGACGGACGAAGTGGGGTGGAAGGGGTGTTCACGAGTGGTCGTGGGGTTGTGTATATCGCACGAGACGTCGATCTGCGTAGTCGAAGTGGTGCCAGCTGCGCAGTTTGTGTGTGTTGTCCGAGCGACCTGGTCAGAGTAGACTGCTTGATTCTATCCCGTATGAGAGGTAACATGTAATGGTCGGTATCTATGCTGGAGGATGAATTCTACGTGTATCGTGACGAAGCTTCTATTGTTCTTGCCTTAATGTCGGAGCGCAGCTGCCCGATATGAGTGAGCCTGACAGCGAGTGTGATATGGATTGCGCTTGATTCGATTGTAGCCCTCGCTTGCCGCGATCACATACTGTCAGAGTATCTCAGGACGAGGCGGCCCATGTAGCATAATCCCAAGCGGATTCTCTAGTGAGCTGAGCAGACGGGTAGCACAGCCAGAGCATCATCTCGCGTGCACGAAGACGACCCGAGTCTGGCGAGTGAAACGTTTCCTCCATCTCCGGGTACACTTATTGCTACAGCAAGTATGGGTGCGCCATCGCCCCCGAGCCGTTCACTGTGGACACTGTGGAGAGTGCAAGCGCATCGAGAGCTAGAGCGATGTGCCTTTCGTCATAGCTCTTGCTTGACTCGTCCGCCAATCACGGTCATGCATGTACAAAGATTATGATCCGTACTCGGTGTCCTGCAGCTCCTCCATCTTGCCCCATCCATCCTTGCGTCCCTCTCGTCAGCCCGACTCTCTTCCTGTCGGATCTGCAGACGCCACGCTATCACCTTATGAGCGAGAAGTGGCATGGGCATAGGTAGGAGGCGGTGCCAACGTATACAACTCAAATGAGTCTTTGATCTGCTTTCCGTCGCTGCCGTACTTGTAATCGATGTATTTGGTCAAACCATCATCATCGACAAAGGCTCGAGAACGCGATGTGAGAGTGATACTGGTGGTCTTTCCATCATCCGATATGTGCTCTTCTTTCGCAAAATTCGGCTCGGACGGAGTAGAACTTCGAAACCTGGCGCTGGGTAGTTTTTTTTTAACGTAAGCAGAATATTCGGGCCGACTGAGGAGGTATCTAGCAAAACCTTCAGATCCAGTCCACGGTGTGGAATTAGGCGATGCGCCATGGGGCAAAAGTTCGAATTCTTCTCCTGTCCTCGCTTTCCACTTCGAAAATGTCTTGTTCAAGTTTACAGCCGAGTCGTTGACGGGCCAATCCCCCTCGCTCCCCATTGCATTACCAACGCGATCCAGTATGTCGTTTACTGTTGATGGTGAAAGCAGGTTGGTTTCGATGCCGTCGATGCCGCCACACCCATGTTTAAACCGGACACGTCCCTTTTCCTTCTGAAACGTGAGGGTGAGATACGGCTTGATGGCAAATTCGGGGAATTGGTCAGGAAGACTGTGGCTTTGGTTAGATTCATAGCTCATTGTGAAATCGATGTTGTGGTGGTTATGTCGTAGTGTCGAAGTGGTACTTAGCCGGGAAAAGAATGTCGTTTTGGGGAAGCGGTTCTTTCATTATAACCGCCCCGTCGCATGTACCATACAAAGGATGGTCAATGACGAACAACAAGGGATAGGTGTCCTTTGTTGATCGGCTTTCTCGGACATCGCATGGGCAAACTGGGCATTCTTGCGAAGTGGTAGCCGGCTAGACGAGCTTTGGACTCTCCACATCGCTATATGTGGATCCGGGCTGCGGGGACAGAATCGACAATCCCAATTCTCATCACAGCCCCTGGATAGTACGTACCTTTATAACGTTTTAGACTCGCCATGCCAGGTCTCTCTGCGCAGAGGAGCCGAAATATGATTCCGGTGGACCTTCAAATTGGATGTGACACGGAGTGTGCATAGCGTATCCGCGTAGCTGGTAGAGAGAGACGTGTCTCAAGGCCACAAAGTAGGCGTGCACGGCAGTGTGACGAACACCTATATGCATTCAAGCAGTGCTGGAACTGTGAACAATGTGACCGGGCCGTTTCAACTCTCACTACGCGAGCCTCTTTGCACCTATCGGTAAAACTGACACACCGCCGTCAGATTTGGCAGCCAGACCTATGTAGACCACTCACGTGGTCCGCCTGCAGATTCGCGGCGAGCTCAGCCTCCATCTTCATGCCGTTACTCAACAACTTCTCCTTGTTGTACAGCAGCTCCTCCCTCGTCTCTGTCGAGTACTCGGCGTTCTGACCTGTAGGGAGCACAATCAGTACTGAATTAAACGGTGGACATCTATATTCGAATTGGAATCGTTTTCCGAGTAGCCAATTTGGCCACCCGAAATGCCTTCCCAATCCTGATCTTGGTAAAAAGGACTTACTTTCAACAATGGCATCGACAGGACACGATTCCTGGCAGAAACCGCAGTAGATACACTTGGTCTATGATAGGTTCATCAGTAAAGCTCAGTAAAGCCTTTGCTCATGCGGTGGCGAATGAACCCACCATATCGATATCGTATCGCGTCGTTCGTCTCGACCCATCCTCTCTCGCTTCAGACTCGATCGTGATCGCCTGTGCGGGACAGATCGCCTCGCATAATTTACACGCGATGCACCTATTTGCGATCGACGATCAGCATCCCCCAGCATTTGTGTCGGAACCAACCTCTCTTCTCCGTTCGGGTAGCGTCGTAGGGCATGTTCACCTCTGAATCGGGGCGATACCGGTCCCTTCTCGAACGGGTACATAATGGTGTACGGCTCACCTGAACGCGACAAGATGAACATCAGTCCATCGTCCACTTATGACAGCATTATGGTAGGATCGGACATACGGAAGGCCTGCTCGAGAACGATCCACATTCCCCGCACGATCTCGCCAAAGAAGAACAGGTGGGACGCCTTGTCGAGCGCGGACGGTCCCTTGGAGTAGTCGGGGTACGCGGTCAACGGCGCTGTTGTCCCAGGATGTCGGCTGCCTGCGTCGGCAGCCGTCTTGGTAGATGCATCGAGAGGATGAGGGTCGCTGGGGGGGCCAGAAGTGAGCTTTGATGGGGCGGTCGTGGGGGTTGCGAGGAGGGCTCGAGAGGTGGACGAGAGGGATCGGAAGGGGGAGAGGGAGAGGGCAGGAACTGGGCGTCCTAGCGCCAGAAGGGAGCGAGACGAGATCGTAGTGAAGCGGCTGAGTGGACGAGCCATTTTGGGCAGAGGACGGGAATGGGTGTAGAGATCGACGAGATGTAGCATCCTGGTGTGGTAATGGTGGTGACAGGATTGGGTGGGCGGCGCGGCGATTGGTGCTCGCAGGAATGTGGCAAATTCTAAAACCCTCTCGCTCATTGGACAGTTGTCTGTGTTGGCGGTAGATTGCGGTCAAACGAGCCAAGGAAGGAGGGAGTCTTCTAGTGGAAGTGGGGGATATACGAGTAATGCATGTAAGGAAGTCAGAAGAGATCGTCCAAGTCCCGGGCGCCTACGACCGCTTCCTGAGAGCGCGTCTGGAGAAGCCCTGACTGGCTGGGCATGGCCAGCCTGTCTCTCAGACGTCCATTGCCTACATCGCCCTGTACCAGCGGATTCGAGAGTATGCAATGTCATGTCCTGCTGTCAATTCTGCCCTAGCGTCAGCAGCAGCAGCCCAGAAACAAAGGGCCAAATACCCGCCACCTGATTCGTCGAGCGCATGCAAGTGCCACCCGGGGAAACTCGGACTTTTGGTTGAGATCGGTGATCGCGGTCTCCACCAATCTTGTCACCACTTTACATCAGCCTTATAGTCGTTGACTCTCCCTCCGCTGTATACAACCCACCACTCCTTGCCGCTGTATACTCCCCTCACAACCACTGCGATGATGATCCGCCCTACCGCCCTCGCTTCCTCTATCCGACCCGCCACTGCTCGATCGTTCGCGACCACCTCCCGAGCGCTCTTTGCCCAGCCCACGTCGGACAAGCCAGCGGCAAAGCAGCCCCAGATCAAAGAGTTCAAGGTGTACCGATGGGTACGTTTGCATGCGAATCACTGCTTGAATTTGCGCTGACCTGGTGTTCATCCTTCTTTTTGTGCCTGTTTCCTCTTCCGCCCTAAATGGACCACGTAGAACCCGGACACACCGACCGAGAAGCCTCAGCTGCAGTCGTACAAGGTCAACCTCTCAGAATGCGGTCCCATGATGCTAGATGCTCTGGTGAGTCTCTCATCTCGACTCACGAGGCCATTTTACATACAAATACTGATACCGAATGCCGCCGCTCATAGATCAAAATCAAGAACGAGATCGACCCTACCTTGACGTTCCGACGATCATGCCGAGAGGGAATCTGTGGATCGTGCGCCATGAACATTGATGGAGTCAACACCCTCGCCTGTCTGTGCCGAATCGAAAAGGACACGACGAAGACAACCAAAGTGTACCCCCTTCCGCACAGTGAGCTTCCTTTACCCTTTCATCTCACCTTAGGCTCATGCTCGTCACCATTTTCAGTGTACGTCGTCAAGGACATCGTCGCCGACTTGACGCTCTTCTACAAACAATACAAATCCGTCGAGCCATTCCTCAAGAACGACAACCCCCCTGCCCAGGGTGAATACCTTCAGTCGCCCGAGGACCGAAAGAAGCTGGACGGCATGTACGAGTGTATCTTGTGTGCTTGTTGTTCGACCTCGTGCCCCTCATACTGGTGGAACCAAGGTGTGTATTTTTCCGCAGAATTTTGCTTCGGTGCTTACCCACATTCTTCTTTCAATAGATGTCTACCTCGGACCCGCCGTGTTGATGCAGGCGTACAGATGGATGGCCGATTCTCGAGTGAGTATAGCTGGCCATCATGATGATTTCAAGACTTAGCTGACTTTGTGATCAGGATTCGTACGGTGCCCAGCGAAAGGAGAAGATGCAGAACACAATGTCGTTGTACCGATGTCACACTATCTTTAACGTCAGTCCCTTTTCACTTTACTTCCCTCCATCATACCTTCCACTGACCTTCAATACTCTCACAGTGCAGCAAAACCTGTCCTAAGGGATTGAACCCCGCCATGGCCATAGCCAAGATGAAGCTCGAGATGGCGACGGAATCATAAGCGGTAGCAGCGATTCGGTGGAGAGGGAGAGGAGCGCCGCATGCGAGGTGCGATGTTTGTATGCATCTTTTATGACTATACCCCTGTGTTGGAGTCTCGCTTGCAAACTGTAGCAAATCCTCACATTGGGACATGACGGCCTGCCCGATGCCGTGGCTTTACGGTGCTGCGAGACGGGCGGAACTGGCTCACATGCGTCGAATCCGACGATCCGAACAGGAAGGACTCCCGATCGTGAAGAGGGCCCTATTGTCCCCACACCCCGCTTGGCAAGATAAAAGATCGGCACCGATCACCCGCTCATGCTTGCTCCATCTCGATAGATCCTGTACTATTCCCTCATTGTAACCAAGCACTGCGAGCGATGAAGAAGCAGACTGCAGCGCGGACCCGCAGCAGCGGCATGCATCACGATAACAGCAGAGCCATCGAATCTTGCTATAACCGATCAGACAAACCCTCCCCCACCTCGCTTCTCGTCAATCCTCGCGAATCGTACGGCGATACATCTCTGCCGAATTTGCACCGTCAGCTTCAAGCTACCTCATCGCGTCAAGCGTACCTCGTTGATCACGCAGACAGTCGCGACAAAGAAACAGACGACGATCGTCTCGAAGCCGTAGATGGTGGTGAAGACGTTGTTGAGGGTATAATCGGTCTTGGCAGTGATTTCGGTGATGCACCCGGTCTGGTTGGCGGCGAACGTTGTATCGGAGCAGAACCCTTGCTCGGTGGTGAATTGTCCAGAGGCGGTACCGTTCCTGCTCGACGCCTTGAGCTCACGGTGAATACTCAAGAAAGCGGACAGACCAGTAACCGCAGCATGAGAACTGAGGGCAGATGAGCTGAGGAGATGGGGGAGACGAAGACGTACCGTATCTTGGATCTCTTGTTGGACTCCGGGTGTCTGCTCGCCCCACACCACCGAGTACTCTGCTCGTTGTCGGAGCGAGTAGAACCAGATCACCGTGCCTATCTGTGATGTCTGAATGAGCCGATGCTATCAGATAGGACGCGGACAGAGGCAAAGTCCAGTCGTTGCACGCCTCCGGACTGGTCAGCCCTCTGTATGCGCTGAAGTGCAAACAGCCACCGCCACTCAAGCGCACTTGACCCGCCGCCACCGGTGTGCGACGAGACGCCGCAGTAGCAATCGACGACTTACCACAAAGGTGAGGGTGGAGTCGACAATCAACTTGAAGTTGAGCACTTTTAACATGCCCGTCTTTTCGTTCGGGCTCATGATTCCCGGTATGGAAAGGAGACACGAAACGATATAAACGATCCCAAGGACAAGTCCGACTGCGCTCTCTTCAGCAATCCCCCCGCAAATGGTAGCCAGCAAACTCACGCTTGAGGTTGACCTGCTCGAAGATCATGTTCAACAAAACATTGGGCTTCGCCCAGATGAAGGAGAATGCGATTGAGATCACCCCGGAGGCGAGGAGGAAGATGTCGAGGACGCCCCAGAGGATTAGCAGTTTACGCATCGTTGTCGAGCCGATGGACACCGGTCAAGATAGTGAAATCGAAGGTCGTCACGGACGAAAGAATATAAGACAGACGAAAGGAAAGGCCAATCGTGCCAGACGATTGGGAAGAAGCGAAAGAGTTCAGTAACGGAAAGGGTTGTTGATGAGAGTCAGCTCTGAGATACATGGAAAGAGAGAGCCAGCGACATGGCCCGGCAGGCAGTCGCATCACGAAGTATCGAGGATGTCGGGGGTGTCTAGGCGACTGAAAGAGATCGCATCTTGACGACGGAACCGTGCAGCTACATGTCAACACATTTAGACCCCGTTGGAGACCGTCACTCGGCAGCAATTTGTATGGCCTGGACGGACGCCGTTCTCGAGCGATGGGACCACGGACCACCGCCAACGGCTCTAAGTAAATAGCACGGAGCTGGTGTAAACATCGCTGGGGCGGTTTTATTATCATCAGTGTATTGAGCTCGGGCGCTAAGTCCCGGGTACTCGAAGGATGGCCGCGAAATGCCGGGCCGGGCAAGGTCGGGCCGAGGGTTCACTGACCAGCTAGTCAAGATGCTGTCCGTTTATGAGATGCAACACTGGAGCAGCTACTGTTTGGATTTTAATACTCTACTCACGATACAGCAACAATGGCACCAGCTCGTGAGTCCCGGCTGATCTTTTTGTCTGCCAGGTTGGCTCATTTCTTGCATCACACAGATAAACACGTCTTGAACTCTGCTGCAACGCTGGTGGTCGACTCCCTCAAGGGATTGATCACTCTCAACCCCAAGCTCAAGCTCGATGAAGCGCAGCGAGGTGGGTCGTTCCCCTCTACTCTCCTGCTATCGACTGATCTGTTTCATTTTCAGTGATCTATACTCCTCCAACTAAATCCAGAGTCGCCCTGCTCTCTGGCGGAGGTTCGGGCCACGAACCCGCCCATGCAGGCTTCGTCGGCGCCGGACTGCTCGACGCTGCTATATGTGGAAACATCTTTGCGTCGCCCAATGTCGCCCAAATCAAGCGCGGCATGGACCTCGTCACGAGGGAGAAAGGAGCGTTGATCGTCGTGATGAACTATACCGGAGATGCGCTTCATTTCGGATTGGGCGTAGAACAACATCGATCCGAGGGCAAGCCTGGAGACGCTCGCGTGCTCCTCGTCGGCGATGATGTCGCGGTTGGAAGGGAGATGGGGGCCATTGTCGGAAGGAGGTGGGCTTACCCTACTTTCCAGTATTGAGTTTGGGTATTAATGACGACTAGGGGATTGGCCGGGACGATATTAGTCTATAAGGCTGCTTCGGCACTGTCGGACAAGGGGGCCGACTTGGATCAAGTCGAGACGCTGGCGAAGTACGTCGCTTCGAGGTTGGGCACTCTCGGGGTCGGGCTGGACCACTGTCATGTGCCCGGTACCAAGGGCGGCGAATCCCATCTGCAAGCTGATCAGTACGAGCTGGTGTGTAATGACATTCGTCGGGAGAACTGCCGATGGCTGATTGACATTGCAGGGAATGGGTATCCATAACGAACCTGGGACATCCAAGCACACCATCGGGACAACGGCGGAGCTGGTCGATGCAATGCTTTCCAAAATCACCGACACGACCGACAAGGATCGTTCGTTTGTCCCGTTCAAGAATGACGGTTCCGACGAGGTCGTCTTGCTCGTCAACAACCTCGGAGCGATCTCCGAGTTGGAACTGGGCGGTATCACCAATGAAGGTGAGTGTCTACGATGGCGATGATGGCGAAGGCTTTCATCGCTGACATGTGTGATTAGCTACAAAATGGCTTCAGTCGAAGAAGATCAAGATCAGACGAGTCATGGCGGGAACCTACATGACCTCCCTCAATATGCCCGGTTTCTCCCTCACTCTGCTCCTTCTGCCCGGCGAGGGCAGCAACGAGCCCTATAGCTCGAAAGACGTTCTGGAGCTCCTAGACGCCCCAGCTTCCGCTCCCGGCTGGGCATGGTCGTCCTCTTCCGAACCTGGAGTCGTGGGCGAGAAGGTCGAACACGAGGCAGCCGCCCACAAGGGCAAGGAGGTCGATCTCGCTCGTGAGTCTCCGGATCTCTCTATCCACAAGGCGATATTGACGATATCTCTTTCAGCTCAAGATGGCAAGCTTTTCCTCGAAGCAATCTCGCGTGCATGCTATGCACTGATTGAAGCCGAGCCCGAGTTGACGGAACAGGACCAGATCGCTGGAGACGGGGATGCTGGGCTGACCCTCGAAGCGGGAGCCAAGGGTGTTCTCAAGGCAATCCAGGAAGGACGGATAAAGGGAACGAACGTCTTGGAAGACATTCACGCGATCGGCGAAGTCGTCGAGTACGACATGGGCGGAACGTCGGGTGCCCTGTACTCGTCAGTGTCCGGTGCATCCTGAAGCCGTTGTGCTGATTCCGATTCCGTCTCACAGGATCTTCTTTGCCGGCCTTGGAAAGGGATTGCGAGATGTAGCCGCGGGAGGAAAGACCACCACGCCAGAGATCTGGTCGAAAGCAGGAGCCGCCGCCCTCGCCACTTTGTACAAGTGTGAGTGAAGCTCAAGGTACTTCTGTTCATATCTGACACTGATGTTTGCCTCAACAGACACCCGAGCGCGACCGCCCTCGAGAACCATGGTCGACCCGCTGGACGCCTTCATCCAGGCTCTGTCCGCCAAGGGTCTTTCCGCCTCGGCAGAAGACGCACTTGCTGCGGCTGAGAAGACGAAGGAGCTCGTCGCTAAAGCCGGCAGGGGAGCCTATGTCAACCAGGAAGACCTGAAGAAGAGGATGGTACCCGATCCCGGAGCTTGGGGTATCTGGAGAATCGTCGATGGGCTGAGGGGTTACGAGGTCAAGAAGTGATTCCCGCGGCAGGACAATGGTGATCAGTCAGCAGTATATAGGTAAAAGAGTGGTTTCGATGCAAACAGTCGTCCTTCAGAAGTAGCTGCCTTGCGCTACACCATCCGTCAGCCCTACAGTAGCCTAAGATCCTCTTCACCCTACAATCTTTCCTGTGTACAGATGCTACAGTAGATTCATGTCCGCTTGACTCCCCCTAGTAAGTCGTGTTTTTTCGGCGCGAGACCCTTGGGACCGCCAATCCCACCTTCGATGATCCACGTATCCAGCAACCCTACCAACGTCCCGCCCCGTCCAGTCTTCTTCTCCGGCCCACCCAGCTTTCTCATCCCGGCCGGCAACGACTTGCCCACTTCCAAACACATTTCCGCGTCCTGCAGCGCGTCGTCCGAATTGATCAGACAAGGCGAGAGGATGATGGCAAAATTCGTAGCTGTCATCTTGGTCGACTCGACAAAGGGCAGTAGATCATGGAACCTGTTGGCATTGGTAAGTGTGTTGTTGAGAATGAGAAATAAGTCCAGTGGAGACCTACAGATCTGGTAGGTTGTCAATATGCTGTCACCTAGAGGTCGAGGAAGCGACTCACTTATAATATAGCCTAGTATCAGAGCCTCTGAGTTCCCCAGTGCTGCGACAAAGTTCTCTCGTACACTGGACGCGCACACTTCAGCACTGCCTTCTGACCTCGATCAATTTAACGTACCTTTCGATGCCTGTCGTCTCCCTAACGATGCCATAAAGAGTCTGAGGTATTATCGGATCCTTCGTACTCCTCAACCACCTTTTGAGCATCGTCGGCGGCAACAATGGATCGAGCGTCGCAATTGCTTTCCATGGTAGGATAGGCTGATCCTCTTTCGCGAGGGATAAGAGATCCGCTATTGGGCGTAAAAGCTCTGACTGTGCAGAAGATCAGTGTCTGTTGCTCGCTACCTCTCCCGCAGACCAACATTGGATCCCCTTCTGAATACCCCTTCAACCTCTGCACTTTCCTCCAGGATGACCCTTCTAAGATCCTTTAGCAGCTTTGGAATCTCTCCACTAGACTCTTCGATGACCTCATCGGCGGTCCTCCCAAAGTATCCGCCAGAGCGCTCCTTCCTTAAGATGGGCTCGTCTGAGAACCTGGGTATCGGGAGGTACGAGCTCATCGTTCCAAGGGTGGACGAGATTGTGCTTCCCCACGTAGGATTGAGCGGAGATATGGCGGGGTGGGCTCTCGATGTCCTTGCTTCTTCAGACAGATCCGCCAGGGACAGCTCGATACCGGTCAAGGGGACGGAATATGCGCCGAGGGAGAGGAGTGAGGGCAGCGTGTGGAGCTTGGAGAATGATTTGGGGGAGAGGAAGGGTGAGAGTATAGGAAGAAGGGTACGGGTCAATGGAGAGGGGTGGATGATATACTGAGGAACGATGAGCGTCAGCGAGCCAAAAGCCAATCAATCATAAGAGCCTACCAGTCGTTTCAGATTCTTTCGATACCTTATATGTTGTCAGCTGGTCATACCTCGAGCGCCCGAGCATCTGACAGCTGTACGTACCTTCTGGCGAGCCTCTTCCACTTCCAGACCCACCATCCTACGCCCGGCATATTCCTCTTCTGCTCCCCCTCCGCAGCGAGAACAATCAACACATACCCCCCCTCGCCTTCTTCGCCGACCCAAGGTTCCAGTCGGCTCAGAAGTACGCTGAACAACTCGTCGTTGGTGGCATCGGCTGGATAGCTCCCGAGCGCCGAAAGCGAGAGTACCAGGATGGGACATGGGTGTGGGGCGGGATGGGACGCTAGAGTCGGGTAGAGGATCCGGGAAGTATCGATTGTCTGCCTGATTTTCGGTTGGGGTGGAGCGGCGGACTCGGGCCACAGCGTCGCGAGTCCTGCTCGCCGAAAGACCTCTTTGCCGCCGGAGCTTACGGCGCGGAGGGTCTTTGTAGCGTACGACGATTGCGGAGGGAGGTCTGGTCGCGAGGTGGCATGCGACAGTCGCGACAGGGTCGCCATGAGCGGGGAGGCGGTATGTGGGTTAGTCGACGACGTCGATCCTGTGGTGTATACCGGACTGTCTGGGGTGTCCATGCTGAGAGTTGTTGGGCAGGATGAGAAGCCGATCACATCGAGGACGAGGGTTGTTATTGTTTCATACTCACCGGCCGTCGGAATGCCTCGTGTCTCCTCTGCTTTCCCACGGTGGTGGAGTAGCAAAGTGGCGAAGTGGCCCATGTAGTCTAATGGTGAACGCCAGGCAGCAGGCTGACAATGTCTGTGTACATCGCTGGACTTCCTTGGGCTCCTCATATGAGCTCGAGACGCTTTCACTCGAGGCCCCAGTCCAAATTCATCTTGTCGTGTCCCATGCCCGAAATGAAACCTCCAGAGACCTCTCCCATGGCTTCATAGGTTGTCAACCAACAGACCACAGCACGATGTAAAGTCGGGCAGCACATTTAAATCCACACCTCTCATGTCTGCCCTCCTTATATCACCCCGAAGATCATTCACGAATAAAACATCCACGATATTGCAGTCCAGCAGACCGCACGTTCGTGTTCTTACAAGTGGCAACATTACCTCCTTTCAGCTATCTCTGGAGCCCGACAAAGGATCCGAGAACGTTGCCCTCCGCCCGCTATATGCGCGCTTCCATCATGTGCATACAGTACCACGTTCGTCCGCGAACTACAGGATGAAAGGTCGACCTCGGCGGTCTCTTCGGAGAAGAGAACCCATAAGGGTTCCCACGAAGCGAAGCGCTGCGCTCGTAAACCTGCTTCTTCTCCACCGTGACTCACACCATCTCTGCCCACTTTCCCGATATTCACAACACATCCTGCAGCATGCTCCTCTACTTGGTTCGACACGGTCGTACCGACTTGTAAGCCTGGCCAGTCTTCTGCGTATACCGCTCGCTGATGGCGCAGCAACGACCAACAACTCTTCACGGGACGACTGGACATCCCCCTCAACGCCGCGGGAAGGACCCAATCTCAGCGTCTAGCCGAACACCTACGACTGGTCCCGTTCACCGAAGCATGGTCCAGTGATCTCGTTCGAGCATCCGAGGTGAGCCCCGTTGCACGCCGCCTCCGGTCCCGTACGTGACTCGCAGCAGACCGCTCGAACGACCCTCTCGCACCGCCCGAGACTCGCCTCAAAGCTGAGGACGACACCTCTTTTGACCGATCGTCAGCTGGGAAGTCTCCAGGGGAAATCGTTTCTCGACATCACCGAGTACCCCGATGATCCCGAGATTGAATCTGCCGAGTCGTGAGTCTTGACATAGGTCGACCTCGCCCAGCGCCCAGACTCACTAACGAGACCCTTGAAGACTCGAGAAACGCCTCCACGAATGGCTCTCGACGCTTGTTACCGCCCACACTCCGCTCAGCTCGCCAGCGACTACCCCCACGTACCCCGTCGCGGATCCCTTCGAGCCGCACAGGCATACCCCGGGAAGAGGCATCATCCTCGCCGTCACGCACGAAGAGTGTCTCTTGACGCTCCTAAAGCTGCTGACTAGTTCGTCGTCTGCTGTGGACACTGTGGTCCCGGCGAGCCTGGACATTGATGCTCGATGTGGGAATACCGGAGTGGCGATACTCCGAGTGTGGTGGGTCGAGGAGGAGGGCAAGATGGAGGCAAGGGGCCGGCTGGAAGCCTGGGCCATGGACGAACATCTGTTGGCTGATGAAGAGTAGGCTCCGGTGCCCTGCTGTTTCAATGATGTAATACACAGCATGTATCCAATGTCACTCCTGTCCCCATTGCCCTGTGTTGGACCTGTCGACATCCCGGTTGTTTCTCCGTGTCTACTCAAGTGCACACGGAGACGACGGCAACTAATCGCCCGCGTTGGGGGGGGGGCCTGGTCCCCTCCATCAGTGGCGGACAACTTATGCCGCAAAACATGTGAACACCTTAGCCCAGTTGGATGTGTACATGCTGCACGTAAGGACCGATTTGACCGCCATAGGAGCGGTCCGATTTGGGGTGATCATGCTGCATATGCTGACTATTCATAGTGTCGGAAGTGGGATGGCTGACTGGCCCTCTACAGCTTCGCTTCTATGTCGTATCCCGGGTCGACCCATTGCGCTCGCATCATCTCCGCCTTTAGCTGAGTATCACCTGCTGACTGTCAGCTGTGTCCCTATGACCAAACTTTTTACAGACTCACTCAGACCCCTCAGTCTCTCATTCGTGGCAACCCCTTCTTCGATCGCAGCCTTGACGACCCCGACAGCGACCTCTGCCGAGACCTCTCGGATGCGTTCCAGTCTCGGATACAGCAGCCCCGCTTCCATCTCTTGCGGAGTCAGCGACTCGGACAAAGCAATGGCCGAGGCGGTGATCATTTTGCTAGTGATGAGAGTGGAACCAGCTTGCAGGGCGCCGAATCCGATGCCAGGCTGGGCGGGCGTCGATCAGCCATTTGTACTTTTGCACGTGCCTGCCAGAGATCACTCACGAATACGAGGAAATTGTTTCTGGCAGACGGGCCGGTCAGCTTGTGCGGGAAAATCCGAGCCTTAGACCCACCCTTGTCCTGGCTCTCTCAAGATGCCATCACGCTCGATAGGAGCGTAAGGCGACCCACTCGCAAACAGGACCGTGCCGTCTGTCCACTCGAGAGCATCCGAGAACGACAGCTCGCACTTGGATGTCGGGTTGGACAGAGGGAAGATGATTGGCTGAGCGGACCGTCAGAGTGGCGACCGGGGGCAAGTCTTGTCTTGACTTACAGCTTCGTTCATCTCTGCCATCTTTCGGACGACCTCCTCGCCGAAAGCCCCAAATGTGGTCGACAGACCGACAAGAGCCGTCGGCTGGACGTAGTCCAGGACCTCTGTCAACGAGCCGTACTCCTTTCCCTCCGTGTCTTGGCGGATGAAATACTTCTTATGCGAGGCGATCTTGTTGGATACGACATCTGCTCGCGAGTACGTGATCAGGCCCTGGAGGTGCAGACGAATCAGTACGGGCGAGAAGAAGTGGAGGCGCAGCGGGAGTGATTCACCTTGGTATCAATCAACCAGAATCGTTCCTTGGCTTCTTGCTCGCTCATCCCGTGCATCTTGAAGAAATTCATCATCTCCTTGGCCACTCTATCGTGGTATATCAGTCGAAACCTGAGCCTCCAAAAGGCCGCAGCTTACCCAACAGCCGCGCTTCCGCCTCCCAAAAAGACGACTTTGTGCTCCTTCAGATCTCGTCCCGAAGCGGCGCTAGCTTGTTTCGCCGCCGCCAAGAATCCCGCAAGAATGACGGACCCCGTCCTAAATCCAGGAATCAATGATTCTGCACTACAAGTCACCGGTCGGAGTAACCTACCCCTCGATATCGTCATTGAACATTCTGTATTTCGATTTATACCTCGCGAGGAAATCGAACGCCGCTTCCGAGTAAAAGTCTTCGTGCTGGATAACGGCTTTGGGGAACGCTTCCGAAGCGGCCTTCATGAAGGCGTCCATGAAGACGGTCGCCTACCTTGGGTCAGCCAGGTATCTCTAGAAAGGCCTGACGACCTACCTCTTCTAACGATGCTCGGGGTCGGTTGAGACCGATATATAGCGGGTCTTTTCGGATCGCGACGTTGTTTGTTCCCATGCTGATCGTTGACCTTGAGCTGGATATGGCGAATGTAGGAGGAGCCAGACTCACTCGAGGACGACCGGAAGACATCCATCGGGATCGACACCGCCTCCTGCGACATAGAGGTTCAGCTTTCCGACCGAGATGCCCATGCCGCCGATGCCTAGATCGCCGAGCCCGAGAATCCGTGATCCATCGGTGACGACGATGATCTGCGGGGTTTTGGGCAGCGTGGAAGCAAAGCTCGTCAGCAGGGCTGGAAGGTTGGCCTGCGGTGAAAGATGAGTTCAAACGTGCGAAGGAAATTTGAGAGAGCGCACAATGTCGTCAATCGATAGATACAGCCCGTCGTGCTTTTCGAAGATCTGCGAATACTTTTGGCACGCCTCGCCGACGGTCGGGGTGTAGACGATGGGAGCGCTGCGAGGAGTCAGTTGGCTGGTGAAGGCAGGCTTCTCAGGATCTCGAAGAGGCGCTCCGCCCACTTACAGCCCAGTGAGGTCGTCCCTCATGGCCGCGAAGAATAGACCAGGGTCATCCCTCCTCACTCTGGAGAGGTGGACATGACGAAGCAGGTCGGTCGGGAGAAGGGATAGCTGGAGTTTCAGTCGTTGGAGATTCTGCCTGGGGGACAAGAGGGGGTGGGCGTGAGAGTAGGAGTAAATAGGCTCTGCGGTCGACCGTATCAGCCCGTGTGACCCGATCAGCGGAAGGATAGGCGACAATTGAACTCACTCGCGGTGGTCGTTGGTCTAGCGATGAGAGTCATGTTGTGCGTGTGTGTTTTTGTATTTGAATGTGTATCTGTATATGAGTAGCGAGGTGATGTATGCGGACGAGACGAGTGAACAAGATGAAGTGAGAGTCGGCTTCGACTCGTTATATACCTCATCCCCGGACCGACAACCGATAACGGTTGAGCCTCAGCTTATCTGGTCAAAGGAATGACTCTGTTGACGTAGTGAGGATCGCGAGTGACTCGCGTCGTCGCCAAGCGAGGGGCAAAAGGCAATGGCAATGATCCGTCGTATTCAAGCTTGCAGCTCGACATCCACCGTGTCCGAGCTCGAAATTGTTTGCAAACCGGTTCATTCGAAATCATTACCGGGAATCCCGGTCTCGCTCCCCGGAAGAGCCAAAGGTGCCTCCCACATCGTCTCGAGACTGGGGTCATACAGTATGTAGCATATGGGTGTATCGTTGGACCATCCCCAGTGGTAGGAACCTAAGGCTGGCAGCCCGCTCCTAGGAGGGTTCGATATCAGCTCTCTTGCACTGGCGGACTGTGCCGCTCTTCAGGCCTCCTTATCCCAAAGTGGCAACTCACTCGGATTGATATCCTTTCAAACCGTTCGAGGAATGACTGCGGAAACCTGCTGCGACGGCTGCGAGCTTTGCTGCATCGAGGGAGCAGCTCGGCTTGCAGTTATGGCGACTCTTGCATCTCTCATCCACACTCACCATACCGCTTCTTGCCCACCATGATTTTGCCAGAGGACACGAAAGCGCCCCTCTCGTACTCGGACGACGACCTCGACCTCGACATCTCCCCTCCGCCCTCGCCGTCCCAGCCCATCCGATACTTTCTCGCCGACCAAGACGACGATGCGTATCACACGTACCCCTCGTCTCCGCGTTCGGCCTCCTCTCTCCCCCTCCTCGAGTACGCCTCGGATATCGAGCTCGGCGCGCCGCCCCCGTACTCTGCCAAACAAGAGCCTGTGAAGCGGAAATCCAGGCGCAGAAGGCTACTGCATGCGTTCGCGGGTGCAGTATTGCTTTACCTGCTCGCGTCAGGCGTGACGGCCGTCACTCGGCGGATGCAGGGCGGACCGCCCAGGGATAAACACAACGACCGGAACCCGGGGGAGAATTGGGCGGACGACGGGACCGCTATGGAGTGTTTGGCATGGTCTTCCCAGACGCCGTTCGCGGTGTTTCCATCCTCGGAGGATGCGCCAGCGCTGCCTACACCCCTCGACCCAGAGGTTGGGTACAGGCGGTCGACCAACTCGTCTTTCCTCCTACCAACGATCAATCCCAAGACGGAACCGCACGATCTATTTGTGCACCTGTTTGGGGTTGCGGCGCAGGGCAACATTTTTGTCGACACCATGGCGGACGACGAGGATGGGGCCGATGGGGACAACATGCGAGTGACCGTGGAATCCATCTACGACGTCTTACCTTCCGTCGCGGACGACGAGGCGACGACGGTAGCCAATTCCCCCGGATACGAGATGCTCAATGCGTCGCGGATTTGCCTAATGGAACGGCCACCGAACAATACAAAGGGCGAGCATGAAGCTGGCCGAGGAGTTGGGATTTACACCGTTCGACCGACGGATACCGTGCACCCACACTACCCCTCGACGTCGCCCTTACAATTCAGACTCCACATCCGCCTTCCCAAGTCGTCGCCGCAGACCGCCGCCGCGTCGTTGCTCGATAGTCTTCGGCCAGGCCCGCCTCCGCTGGCGCAACCTAGAGGTTTAATTAGAAATCTAGAGATCCGGTCCGGCGTCTCGCGGTTTTTCGCCAACGAGCTCAAGCATGTCGCCCTGGGCCGCCTGGAACTGAGCTCGGCCGTGGGCGAGATGCAGTTTGAGGATGTGCGCGTGGAGGATCTGGTGGTCCGCACCGTCGGCCGAATCGGCGGCAGCATAGCGGTATCGAACAGCTTGGACGTGGATGCTCCAGTGTAG
>JASZXS010000340.1:0-17959 GCA_035521475.1 Tremellales sp. Uapishka_1 | reverse complement strand
ACATGGCGCTGGACGATTCCGACGACGAGCGACCCCCACCACAAGCCTCCCAGCCACCGAGACCGTCTTCTCATCCTCAGCCACAACCACCGCATCAGCATCCACCATCCCAGCACTACCCATCTCAGCAGATCCGACCCCAGCAGACCGCGCTCGACAAGTTCGACCGAAACGCCTTCGACCCGTCCAAGCCCGAAGCATGGGCCCAGCTGGGCCAAGCATGGTACGAGAGTACCGGGGCGCAGCCGTCGCCCGAGGACTTGATGATGTATCTACAGGCTGGCGCGAGGCAGGCATGACGGTCGATACTAGTATGCATTGATTTCTTTCGAGATCCAGTCTCCGTTCCCCATCCCAGTCCCAAGTACAAGAGAAAAGATCTGCGCTTCGAAGGTCGTCATAAGATAAGATGAGATGGAATGAATGGTACATGCTGTGGGCGGAGGTGTATATGTCTGGACTCTGTAGAATGTCAGTCGACCACACGGCGTTGATGAAATGGCCGGCTCACGTGGAATCGCTCTATTTCTGTATCGTGTTGACCAACCTGTTTCCGCTTGTCAGGATTGAAAATGCACGTTGGGCAGCATGACCCACCAATCCAAGCCCTCTTCCAGACCCTCGCCCTTGGTCGCGCAACTGCCTCGCACGCTCCACTCGCGACCCTTCTCGCCGCCCGCCAGGCCCAGCTTGTCTGATATATCCGCCGGGGAGAGCGCGCCCTCGACGTCCTGTTTGTTGGCAAAGACGAGTACGGGGACCGACTTGAGCTCGTCCTCGGACAGCATAGTCAGGAGCTCTGATCGCGATGTGGCGAGTCGCGATGGGTCCGACGAGTCGATCACGTAGATGATGGCCTGGAGACGGAGTGAGTATGTCGCGACACAAAGGAAATGAAGGGTTGGACGCACCTGCGTGTTGGCATAGTAGCAACGCCAGTAAGGTCTAATAAGCAAGACGATGGTTAGATTAAGGCAATGCGAGAAGGTGGATGATGCTTACCGGATACTCGATTGCCCTGCGTGAGTGGTCAGGCTGCTACACGCTCGATGGACCAAAACGACATACCTCCCAGATCCCACACCTGGAAATTGATGTTCTTGTACGATACCGTTTCAACGTTGAACCCGATCGCTGCGGGTCGTAGTTTAGGGACCGGCCCATAGTCCTATTCCCTGTCCATCACTCACTTGGAATCGTTGAGACCACCTCGCCAATCTATAGACACCGAGAGGTTAGTCATTTCCCCATCACGTCGGATTGGCGCATGGACTCGCCTGTAATCTATATAATATCGTCGTCTACCCCGCGGATGGTCAGCACAAGCTTCGTCAACGTGATTCAGCAATACCCACCTTCCCCGCCGAGTCCAACCCGACCATCAGTATTCGAACCTCCTTGTCCTTCCCCCAGAAGGCGAGGGAGGAGAGTGACGAATAGATACGCGACAGCGAGAGACCCATTTTCGGAAAGAGCGCGGGTGACGAGCGGCAAGAAGAGTTTGCCCAGACGGTGTCTGATGGGAGCTGGTTGATCGCAGGTCTGTCACTGATGACTATCAACAAGGAATGGATGAAGCGTCGTGAGCTGATTCACCCATGGAGGGTCGCGAGATCAACGTGAACGGAAGCAAATGGACGAAGGCAATCAAACAGTTGGGCATTGGTAATCGTCATTACTAACGCGGAAGCAGATCAAGCCAGTCTGAATATTTTGGGAGATCAGTGCATAACCGGTCACTGTGCCGTCAACAAATCATGGCAGGAATCTCCATGGCTACCGAGATGGAAGCGTCGTCCAGCGTGGTACCCAAATCCAAAGAGAAGAAAGAGAAGAAGGAAAAGAAGTCCAAGAAGGAGGTCATCGACATCGAGGGGAATGTCGAAGCTCCTTCCAGCTCAGTAGCACTTGAGGAGGTGAAGGAGACCAAGGAGGAAAGGCGAGCGCGCAAAGAAGCCAAGAAAGCTGTGAGACCTCCCGGATCTTATCCTTGGTCCGTCGCTGACTCCCACTATAGGCGAAAGCAGCATCTGCAGCAGCCCGTACCGGGGAGGTACCGCCTCAACCAGAGGAAGCGTCCGTTGCTCCCGTCGAGCCCATGGCGTCGGCCTCCACATCGGGACAGCCCGCCGAGGGAGAGACACCCGTGAAGAAGTCCAAGAAATCAAAGAAACGCGATAGGGAAGACCGGCCTCTCGAGCCGCCCTCGGACATGCTCGTCAAGGCTCCAGAAGTGGAGGTGGAAGCCGAGGTCGAGCCTGAAGTCGCGGTGGAAGCCAGCCAGAAGGAGAAAAAGAGGAAGAGGCAGGAGGAGGGCTCGGTGGAGGTGTCCTCTGGACCCGTTGTGCCCGAGGAGAAGAAGCTCAAAAAGCTGAAAAAGGCCAAACGGATCGTTCCCCCCGAGGAGCAGGAGCAAGACGAAGCGGAGAAAGCCAAAGACGTCGGGGCGGGACCGGAAAAGGTCGAGGGGATCTTTGGCGATGCCGAGCTCTCGGACCAGGCGAAGAAAGGTGGGTCCCTCACTGTGCTTTATTTGAGTCCAGTTGCTCATCCCCTTTGCCTCCAGGGATCCACTATGCCCATCTATATGCCCTCTCCCAGGCGGATCCGCCGCCCGAGCCCAAGGTGTGGAAGTTCAGCAAGCCGAAGCAGGGCTGGCTGATGCGCAATATTTGGAACGATGTCGAGGTGGGTCCCCCTTGCGTCGTGACTCGTCATCCTCTGATCGCCTCTAGATCCCGGAAAAGTACACGGAGCTCGTGATGGCGTATTTGAAGACGATACAGGGTGGCGGCCGAGCTGTGAGTCTGCCATATAAGCGAGGAGAGAGAAAAATACTGATAGCCACGAAGGCATTGATCGAAACTGCTCGAGAATACTCGACTGCCGAAGCCGTACCAGAATCCAACCCGGCAACAGCTGCAGTCTCCGCTGCCGAAGTCGCGCCGGAAGCGAGCACCAAGCCCGAGGAGACCCAGGAAGCAGTCGAGAAGGCCAAGGGAACGGAAGTGGAAGTAAAAAACGACAATGTGGTGGAAGAGCAGCGTAAACGTGAAGTCCGCAAATCTCGAGGCGAGAGGTTACTTGCCCTCCTCGAGCCATCACAATCCCTCTAGTATCCTTTCTCATGCATGTTATACAAGATGCCAGTCTATCTATCTACATCGCGAATCTGCAATACATTCATGTACTCTCTCCTCTATCCTCTTTACTTCTTTTTCGCTTTCAGTGGGTTAGGCCACTGTGTCCAGCATCAGCGCCCCCATCTCCTCTTCACCGTTTGAAAACTCACCTTCCCGTACACCTCGTACAACTTTGCGATCCTCTTGGACAGCTCTTTGCTCTGATCGCCTCCGCTCCTAAGCGCCTCCAGCATCTTGATCTTTCCCTTGAAGGCCTTTCGTCCCCCATTCGCCTCTGCGCATTCGCGAATCAGTCGTCCGCATGACGCCTCGCAGAAGGCACAGACGGCCAGATGTTCCATGTACAGCTTCTTCAGGACGCCGTAGATCGGCAAAGTTGGGGATATTCGTGAGAGTGCCCTCCTCGGATGTCAATTTGGAGGAATCGTAGTCTCGAACAAAGAGAGAGGCTCACGACGCAATGGAAACAGGACCGGCGGTGACGACTGGGCAGCGCAGCAGTTCGTGCGCCGAAGTTGATCCGCAGAACATGCAGCGGGAATGCGATGAACCCTGGGCAGGAGCTGTGGACAAGTTGTCTCCCGCCTCCTCGGGGCCAGAGTCGTCATCAATCACGATCGCGGCGTCCCTGGAGCCCGGGGCCGCCACGACGGTCTTGACTCGTGGGGTGGAGACCGGTGCCGGCGCCGACTTTGACGGCCCAGCAATCGCGTTCCGGGTCCAGAACCGGCAGTGCTCTATCATCGCGTCGAGCTTCTCCAAACCCTCTCGCTGATTTCATCCAGTCAATCGCCGCCCCTACATAAAGTCGATCAGACCACCACTCACCTTGTCCGTCTCGGCCTCGTCCGAGTTCAGGATATGGTCTCGGAAGTACAAGAGATCCTCGAGCGGAAGGACTTCCGGACAAATCCTGCCAGGATGGGCATGGTCAAAGAAAGGACAGATATCCTCCTGCCTGACCTGCGGTGCGGCTCTCATACCCTCGGGAACGCGCGGTACACGGACTGGTTCCTCGGGAAGGATTGACGCACCGGAGTCGATAAGACTCCAGACGAGCTCGTACTGTGCTCTGTGGGTAAAGTATTTGGTCTTGCGATCGGGAAACAGATCCATGTCGGCCATATTGGCGAGCGAGACGTAGTGTGACTTTCGAGTGTTGATTGGGATCTCGGGCAAACCCATCCTTGCCCACTTCTGGAGCTCTTTGGTGTGGCGGTATTCCCGCAGAGCTGAGTACAGCCATTGGAGGACGTCGCGAGCCTCGGCCAGCTGAGCGAGCTGAGCTGCGGTCTGAGGATGAGATAAGGTCGCGCTAGAGTAGTGGCGAGCGACACGAGAGTTAGAGGCGTTTTGATGGCCATTTGGATGATTCGGGTGACCATTCATGCGATGAGTATGGCCAGTTATGGCGTGGGGGCCGCCGTTTGTGGCATGGGGGTGGCCATTTGCAGGCTGAGAAGAATTGTTGGTAGGACGGGATGGAGCATCGCTATAGACAATGCGGCTGCTGGGTGCGGGTGGAGGCAGTGGACCATTCGCCCTAAGTTCAGAGAGTATATCGTCCGTGATTTTGGAGACCAGGTGCCTATCGGTTGGAGAGACCACTCGGGTCGCAAGCAGGGTATGATCGGTCGTGACGCCACTGGACACACCAGCTTGAGGCAACTGTGCTGCCTGATTCTGCTTGGCTAGGGCCCGTGCGGCGTGTCTCGCCTTTTTGGCCGTTCTTCTGATGAACCGTTCTTCCGGCGTCTCGCCTTCTCTCGAAGATTTCCCACCGACCGAGGGTACGGATTGTTGGTGACCGCTTCCAGCGACAGCAGCAACGGCTTGCCTCTGAGCCTCTGCTTGTATTCGCATTTTCGCTTGCGCCTCCATTATTCGCTTTTGCTTCTTTGTCATTCTCGCACCCTGGTCTCCGGCGACCAGTGTCGAGAACTTTGAGTTGCCCGTCAGATTTAACAGGTCCACTGTCTCGGGGTCTCCCATCGAGACTTCGTCGTCGTCGTCGGAATGAGCCGAGAGTTGCAAGTAATCGTCGCCGCTGGACGAGTCCTCCTCGTCGCCGTCCCTCGCCTTGCCCTTGCCCTTGCCCTTTTGCTTCTTTGCCGAGGGTGGCCCGTCCGACAACGGTCCGATCGAGTACTTTACCGCCGTGCGATTTCGTTTCGCCCTCGCGCCTTCCAACAACTTGGCGTCTTTCTCCAAGCGTGTCTTCTCCATTACCTGTTGCCAGATATTCGCCATATCATCATCGATCGTCTCCTCCTCATCATTCACCTCTCTAAGGTGGTTCTGGTCCGCTTCCCAGATCTTGGCGAACGCGAAAGCCGTAGACTTCTTCGCCGCTTCGGCTGACCCAGCGCCTTCCGCAGTCCCATCTTCGTTCTGGGCAGTCTTCTTCTTCTCCTTTTCATTGAACGCCTTCGCCGCCTCCGCCTCGGCTCCGTCAATCAGAGCGTCCACCGTTCTCGAATTGTAAATGATATCAGAGGCAGAAACGCCATTCTCGTCTGCTTTCTCGTACAGCGCCTTCGCCCCGTGCAGGAGGATCGAGTCGATATCGCCTTCTTCGTTGTCTTTGCCCATTTGCTGGACCACCACTTCGCCGAGCGCCTTTTTCTTCTTTCCTGCCAGAATGATTTGCTCTGATAGATCTCGTCAGCCTCCACGCACAGCGTGTAGACGAGATCAAAGGACACACACCTTCCACAGAATGCTTGGTCATCAACCTAAACACCAGGACCCTCCTCGTCTGACCATACCGATGACTCCGCGCAATAGCCTGTTGAAGTTCACCTCAGCATGGGCCTCCACTGAGCCCGTCCTCTCCTTACCTGATCGTCCATGTGCGGATTGAAATCGGGATCATAGACAATCACTATTCCCCCTCTCGTCAGCATCGTGACCACCCTCGCCCGCCACAGGACCTACCCGTATCAGCCGCTGGGAGGTTGATGCCCACTCCTCCCGCTCTGGTGGTGAGCAAGAAGATGAAGTAGTCGGAGCCAGGGGCATTGAATGCGTCCATCGACTTCTGTCTCTTGGCCTGCTGGACGTCCCCATCCAGCCGGAGAAACTTGTATCCCTCACCAAAGAGGTAGTCCTCGACTAATCTCAGTCATCAGTTTTGATCACCACCAGAGCACGTCACTGATGACTCACTTCTATCGAGCGCAATCTTGAACTGTTCCAGACATACTCTGTCAGCCTTCCCCAGTCTCGTCTCATGCTCCGCACTCACCTGCGAGAAGAGCAAAACCCGATGCCCGCGCTCCTTCAGTTTCGGCAGCAACAGCTTCAGAAATTGCAATTTCCCACACGAGCTGACGAGCTGCCTCTGCTGCTCCTCCTCGGGCAGCGTCATATCCTCGAGCTCTGGCGCAGAGAGATACGGATGTTGGCAGACTTTCCGCAGCTGGAAAGTGCGAAACACGCTATGGTCAACCGAAGTCTCAACTCAGAAGAGGAGGAGACGGACCTCCATGAGCATGTTTTTAACATTCCTGATGGGCGCCATGGTGGATCCCTGCTAGAGAAGGTGGGCCGCAAGGCAGGTGAATGTACAGTCTGGTGTTGGAGAGGAACACAGACGCGTGGTGAGAGTGGAGGTGGACCAGACTATTTGATTCCGTTGTTTTGACTTGGGCCTGATATATATTGGACGTGTGCAAGTCGGAAATGAGGATATAAGATGATGAGAGATCGTGAGAGGGTATCTGTGGGTCATGTCTCGCTGAGAAGAAGGGTGAGGCATGACAAAGGATCCGACGCCATCACCTGAAAAAATCCAACAAAGGAGGTCTGACCTGATACGGGCGATTTAATACTGTATACATGAGATCTATCTCGCTCTAACCGTACGTCAAAGACGTGCACTTCCACAACGTCGCTTCTACAAAGCCACCGCCTTCAACTTCTTTCGCAGCTCCGCCAACTCGCCCTTCAGCCCCTTCACGATCTCCGTCTCCTTGGCGACATCACCCTCGGCTTTGCCCATTCGCAACGCCGCCACTTTCTTCCCCTGCGCCTCAATCTTGCTCTCCAGCTCCTTTTCCTCGGGACTCTTGTTCTTTTCTGCCGCAGCGGCGGCCGCCTTCTTCTCCTTGACAATCCGTGCCTGATTCGCGAGATGCAATGCCTTCTTGTCCTCTTTGTCGGTGGCAATATCCTTGACCTTGGGAACAGCGCCACCCTCTGCATGGCCGCCCGGACCAGCGGGAGCCACTTGCTCGGCTACGACTGAATCGCCTCCAAACTGCTTCTGCCACTTCTTCTCCTGCGCTCCGTCGACGTTGTCGATCTTCTTGAACAGATACTCTGCCTTGTTGAGATGATGGCCTGGAAGGATATCGATCGAGAACTTTAGAGGTAAAGATCGGGCGGGAGCATTGAGTTGACGGAGGATACCCTCCGTGGTGGTGGGCATGAAGGGATGGATGAGGACGGATAATAGGTAAATGAGATTGACGGCATGGAGAAGGACCTCGGCACATCGCTCCGGCTTATTGCTCAACAGCGAGTTGTCGAGACCGCATTCCTGAAGGTATTGATTCCCTCGCGAAGAGATCGACATGGCCGAAGCGAGACCCTGTCGCAGTCGCGTTCCGTCCATGTGTTCTCGGAACTCGGCTAAACGAGTGTTGACGTCGTTGACAAACGCCGCGTCGACTTGTGCCTCAGGCGTTGAAGCAGAATCCACGACGACCTCGCCGCCTTTGAAGCCCTCGGGTCCAGGAACGACGGAATCATATTTGGCATTAACAAATTTGATCGCCTTCCAGACATATCAGCTGGCAAGTCCGTGCAGCATGCAACGATGACTCACTCGGTTGACAAAGTTTCCGAGATTGGCCAGGAGCTCGTTGTTGTTTGCTGCGATAAAGGCTGACCAAAGGAAGGCAGAGTCGCTGTTTTCCGGTCGCTGCGAGATGAGATAGTATCGCCAGACGGACGCTGGTTGTCCGGTCTCTTCTGCGTTGTTTCCAAAGACACTGCGGGCCATTTAGCTATTTGGACAGAACGAGTGATTGCGAAGCATACCCGATATTCCTACTCTTACTGAACTTCGTGTCTTCGTAGTTCAAATATTCTGGCAGGAAATCAGCCTCGAACCAGCATGACGACGTAATAGCTTACGAGTGCTGGAGATGTTGTGGAGCATGGTCCAATTGCCGCCATCGCCCAAGAGCATAGCGGGGAAGAGAACGGTATGGAAATAGACATCTGGGATTGTATGAGCATGATATTCTGGAGCCGAGCGAGTACTCACTGTCTTTGCCCATGAACTGGTACAACTCGACGTCGTCTGGGTTCTTCCACCATTTCTCCCATTGGTCCGTATACGTAGCGGTAATTGAAGGGTAACCAATTGGCGCATCAAACTGAAAGATCGAAGAGTGAGCCACCATCTTTCTGCATCCATGAATGACCCCGTCGTACCCAAACATCTGTAGATCATTCCGTCAGATGGATTCGGCGCATGCTGGTCTGCAACTCACAAATAACCTTCCCCTCCATGGCTTTGTCCTCCTCTTCGTTCCCGACAGTAGGGACCTTGACACCCCAGTTCAAATCTCTCGTGACAGCACTCGGCCTCAACCCCTCGCCCAGCATTCTCGGCTCGATGATCTCTCCCTTCTCCGTGATGACGGCATTCGAGCCCCACTTCCCCTTAATCCTCGCCTCCTGCATCCATTTCTCCAATTTCGGCTGCAAGATATCCAGTCGGACGCAAGCATGGGTAGACGGTCGAACCGAGACCGTGTGGTTCTTGTTTCGCTTACATCGGGGGTGGAGAAGGGAGGTTGGCGAGGAATAGGTGAGAGAGCACTTGTCGCATTGGTCTCCTCGCGCATCCTAGCAAATGGTAAGCAAGGAGCAACATAAGGGGAACGCACATCATAGCCACACTGGGGACAGGTTCCCTCGACAAATCGGTCCGCGAGGAACAGCTTGTCGTCCTCGCAATATGTCTGGTCGGAGGTTTCCAAGCGGAAGAGGCCGTTATCGTGCAAGTTTTTGTAGACCTCCTGGGTGATACTGAAGGCAGCGCCGAGCGTCAACAAGGCAGTCGCGGTCAGAGTTTCAATGAACCTACGCAGTGTGCTCGGCGGTCGACGTCCTTCCCCATTTATCAAATCCAATCTCAAACCACCTATCGAGCTGATAAGCGAGATCTCTAAGACTCTCAATTTCTTCGGCGGCTCACTCGTAGATTGCGGTATGCAGCTTGTGGAACTTTGTGCACAACTCCATGGGAGATACGCCCTCTTCCAAAGCCTGCACCGCCTATTCAGCACGGACCTCCTGGGGCAGAGGGAAAGCTAGAAACGGACCTTCGTCTCCGTTGCAGTACCATACTCATCGGTTCCACAGATCTGCCGCATTTATCAGCCAAGCAAGAGAGACCGACTCAATTTAGCTGACTTACATATAAGGTCGGAACGTTGAGGGTTCTCGAGTATCTGGCAAAAACGTCTGCTGAGAGGGTGGATCTGAGACGTGCGGATTGTCAGACACTTTCTATAAGAAGAGAAGCTGATCCGGGTGAGGCTTCTACCTACCCAATGATGTTGCCAAGGTGCGGGACATTGTTGACGTCTAGCACTATATCAGCCAACATTCCGCTCGCGCTTTCGAGCTTCTTTCCCCACCGGCCGTCAACCTGGAATTGAACACACTCACATGGCAGCGCGGAAGTAATCAGGACGTTCCTCTGTCCCTTCTTGGGCAAGCTGAGCCGAGCACTATCAGTACCCTGTTTGAGCACACTGTGATATCAGCTTACACTGGACCGGTTGACGGGTCATGGATCGCCATGAGAAGCCCGTCGGCTCTCCTGAGATTGCTGGTGGCCATTTCGCGCTGTTCCACTGTCGTCTTTGATGATTCTGCGTAGCTCGGTGTCGGTGATGAATTCGTCGACAAAGGAGGGGTCGAGGCGAAGGAGGTGAATTCAACTTTACCGAGTCAACAGGATGCCACACTGATTGGGTGGCAACAGAACCACACAATAACCGAAATCCCGGGTGGGGCTCCACGAGATTGGGAATCCTATCGGCTCGACTTTTTTGGTTTCAGACAGCAAGTTGTAAGGATTAGATCAGAGAGGTCGACATGTCGGCATTGGCGGCTAGACGAGCTGCAGCCGCTGCCAGAGTCGCATCGATGCCATCGAGACCCGTTCAAAAAGCCCCGCAAAAGGCTGAGCCAGTGCTCGAGGCTGAGGTTCAGTTTGAGCTGTCGGAGGAGTCGGAGGAAGATCAACCGGGACCATCAACGAAACGCGAAAGGATAATAAAGTCGCCTCCGGTCAAGCCGCGGTACTTCGCTGCAGTGCATAAGGAGGAGAAAGCGGAGGGAAGAAGTCGTAAGAAACGGCGGTTCTCGCCGAGCGCACCAGCGAGCGATGCTGGGTCGGACGGAGAGAACTCGTCGAGTGAAGAAGCTCTCGTCGAGGAAGCGGAGGAAGAGGTAGACGAGGGAAGAGTACGATGGTCGGTCCCTGCAACTCCGTTGACCAGACCTGCGTATGACACGCCGCGGGGCAAAGCGAGGTGAGCAGGTTGTTGCGAGCTTGACCGTCATCCTGATCTCGCTGTCCTAGGGAGGACGTCGCCCCGCTAGGTCCCGTAACATCAAACTTCAGCCCAATTGAGGGAGATAATGTGTACCTCGTAGGGGAGGCACAGCTGCGAGCGGCTGGTCTCCAGGACGATATCTCCGGCCCCGGCATGGTCGTCAGCCTTGGTCCGGATGAAGTGAGATATTCGGTTGGGATTGGTCATTTGTCGCTCATTGTTCGGTGCAGGATCTTCTCATAGCTGGAACATACACTCTCACTCCACTCTCCCATTCCGTGTCTCTCCTGTCCACCAACCTTTCGCCCAACCACCGATCGTATCCCGTTTTCGCACCCACATCGCACCCGATCCCCGTCTTGACCCATGTCCCCTCGGCAGCCTCTTCGTCCCCGCTTTTGACTCGACTAGCTTTACAAAAGTCTTTCAAAATATCTGGACGCAGCGTGTTTCTCGTGCGAGAACACCGTTCCGGGATCGAAGGATTGAGGGGCGGGATCGTTCCCGGCTTTGGAAACATCTTTCTCGAAGACAGGGGTGCATGGGGGATCCGAGGCGTCCATCCCGTACGTCAATGCACTTGTTCATCCATCACCGTACTGACCGCATCTCAGGTGATTGGCTCCTTCCCCACACCCGTTTATCCCCATACCACTCCTCCTTCCTGGTCTTCCTCCCTCGCCGCGCTTTCCTCTTCCCCAAGCTCCGCTGATACGGACCAGCCTCCGTTCGTCGCCCTTCTCAAGGGCCCAAAACGCTCCGGCAAGTCATCATTTGCTCGCGCAACCCTCAATCGCCTCTTGTCAACCCATCAGCGAGTTGCATGGCTCGAGACCGATCTCGGTCAAGGCGAATTCGGCTGTGGCGGTGTCGTCGGCCTGTGGATCCTCGACGCGCCCGTGCTCGGGCCGTCGTTCACCCATTCGCGTGTCCCCCTACGCGCCCATTATCTTGGGAGCTACACCGCCCAGACCTGCCCAGACGAATACATCGACGCGATCCGCCATCTGGTCTCGCACTACCGCTACGAAATCCAGTACTCATCCACCCCCTCATCAGCAGAGGACGGCAGGATCCAGGAGATCGTTCCGCTCATCGTCAATACGCCGGGGTGGGTCAAGGGGCTAGGGGAGGATCTCTTGCGCGCTATCGAAGGCATCGCCGAACCCACCCATATCTTTGCATTCGCAGAGCCGGAACCAACTACCATCCCCCAAGACGGAGGATGGACGAGCAGTCCGACGTTCCACCAGCCCGACCTGCCGCCCATGTATCCTACCTCGACGTCCCCTCCCATTATCTACACCCTCGAACAAGCCCCCGTCTCTCCCTTACAGGCACGATACACGCCCGCGGATCTTCGCATCCTCTCCACCATCTCGTACTTCCACTCGGACCTCGCTGCTTCATGGGACTTTTCCAGGCCCCTTCTCGCCTTCCCTCCATGGCAAGTCTCTCTCGGGACGACGCTCAACAGAGTTATCCTCGTCGGCGAGGGAGGCGACGGGGTGCTTCCCCAAGACCTTCCGCTCGCTCTGAACGGGAGCGTGGTAGCCCTCCTTGAACACCTAGAGGAGGAGTCCCCAAAGGGAGATATGTATCAGCAAGGGGCAACGTATCCTGTGCTCGACGAGACGAATTTCCTGGGTCTGGCGCTCATCAGAGGTATCAATGGCTCGGAGATCCATCTTTCGACTCCGTTACCGCTCGAAAAGGTGATCAAGGCGAAGATTGTCGTAAAGAATGGGGCAATCGAGATGCCGACATGTGGATTGATGGACTGGCGGAGAGGGGCAGAAGACGATGGGATCGCAGGTGTCAAGTGGGACGATGTGCCGTTCTTGGAGAGCGGGGGCGTGGAAGGAGTCGGAGGGGGACGTCGAAGATTTAGGAGGAATCTGCAGAGAAAGGGTCACTAGGGCTGTCGGTCACAATCATGCATGCAACTCCACAGCAGCATCCCCCTTCGGTACATGGGCATATATGTGCATGGTAAATTCGACAGACATGATAAATAAGCTTCGACGCTCCCCGACCATTTGGCAAAGCTCCACAACCCCTAGCTTCTTCTCTCTTGCGCATGACAAGTATCAGTCTTAGACCCCATACGACTTCCTACCATCCTGACTTTCACTCGATCTCCCTCGACCTGCCGAGCCCCATCCAATCATTCGCTGTCTCTTGGCTGCCGGGTTGAGATTCGCCTTCTCGAGGTAGTCGCACTGTTGTGATAGTGCATCTCCTGCTTCGTCGTATTTGGTGGTGAGGATCATTTTGTCTTGCAGCACTTGGTTCTTGGTTCGAATCAAGTCTCCGTGATCTACTTCTGTCAGCTCGAATGCCTATTTACGTTGAAAAGAACCCACAGTTCTTGATCTCTTTATGATGGTTCAGTGCTCCTTGTAGGTGGTTTACCTGTGCGGTGATGAGGTCTAACGAAATGTCAGCGAGAGCTGGAGAGAAAATCGACATGCTGACCTTTCACCATCTTGTAGTCCACGCCATCGGCTACCTTCTCTCTTGAAGCCTGGAAAGCCTTTGCCCACAACGCTCGGAAATTGATCTTGTCGGCCAAATCATAGTGACTGATGAAGTCAGGATGGGGTCGGAATCGCTCCTCAATAGTAGTTTCTTTGGTAGAGGTTTGATACGGGACCTGAGGGTGTTAACCAAGGCCGAGGTGGGCTACTCACCTTGAAAAAAGTCGATCGAGCCCCAACGTCCTGCTCCAACATATGTATCTGCTTGCCATAGCCTGGAATGGCTTCATTGTCCGGTGGCTGACTTCGTCGAGGCAATCGGGAGGTCGGTGGTCCCACAATATCGTCGTCAAAGGTCAGCTTGAAGTCGTCAAAGTTCACCGCGAGATTGTTGGACGGAGCTTTGCCTCCTCGAGCAGTCTTGTCGCTTCCTAAAGATCGGTTTGGATCTTCCTGCGCGGGTCCGCCGGAATAGCCAGATATGGGGTGGACAAAACCTCTTTCTCTTCCAGGTACTTCGTGTTCTTGCAGCTGGACCGGGTTTTCGGAAATGTTTCTTCTTTCCCGAGTGGGCGGAAGGAAGGGGTCCTGCTGGTGTGGGAGGAACATCCTCGACGACGACGTAAAGCGAGGATTGGCGGGAATGGCGTGTGTTGTGAACTGATGAGAGGCTTCCTGCCCTTCGGCAGCAGGCCACGACAGAGCAGACCCGTTCTTGTCGTTGTCTGGAATTGGAGATCGTTCATTGTCCCATGTACCCGTAGGAGGAAATCCGAGAGGAAGCGATTGATCTCCGTCGGATCGGAGCTTGGAGGACGCGGCCCAGGTGTCGGAAGAGACGTGGCCCCCAGAAGGATAGTGTGATCGAATACCGGAGGACATGTTTCCGAAACCGCGGAAAGCGAGGTTCCGTTTGGGAGGCCCTGGAACCGCCTGGGTCGGAGTCCTTGAAGACAATCTTGAATGCGCGTCAAGAGGGGCTTGCGGTTGACGACTTTCGTCGGATCGTTCTTGGTTGATGAACTGTCTGTGATCCTGTCGGGAGACATGTCGGTCTGGAAGGTCTTGCTTATGTTCAGTCGGGGTTGGAGTTCTTCGCATCGACGCAGACTGCACGTGAGGAGAAAAGGGTGAGTCAGTTCTTGCGATAATATCTGTTACTCACTTGGATGTTTTGAGGAGGTGGCATCATTTCACCTTCTTTTTTCGCTTGTCCACCTTCTTTTTCCCCTCGTCCACCTTCTCTCTCTCCTTTTCCACCATTTCTCTCCACGCCTAGCACTCTCTTCAGTCCTTCCTCTTGCGGTTTAGGAGGTGGCACTTCAATTTGTTGTAGGCCTGTCTTCTGCCCCTCAAGCTGCTTCAGTTCTTTCTCTTGCAGTCTCATCGTAAAGCTTTTCATCGCAGCACTACCGAAACCGCCAAAAGACAGGTCTGCCGCGAACTTTCTGTTCAATCGTTCCGAGTTGTGGATCTTGACGACGGGCAGAGTTGGATTCTCTTCTTCTTTCCCTTTCGACTCGGTCGACTTAGGATCAGAGATCTCTTCTATTTTCCCTTGGGTATTTGCGGGCATATCGTATTGTAGGGTAAATTCTTGTGTTTCGGATGAGTGAGGTGATGGGAAGGCTAGTCTGATAGAACCTTTGCGAGGACTGAAGCGATCATGCATGCTCCGGAGCTTAGGCTGAAGACACGGGAAAGAATTTCCAAGTCAGCGATTTGCCACCCACCCAAATGGAGCGAGAAAAATGCAGGATCTGAGACTTACCGGAAACAGCTGATCTAGAAAGTCTAGCAGAAACTCGATGAAGTGTGACAGCTTGTATCTGAGCGTGATGGCTTGACTTGGAAGAATGAGAAGTAGGGAACGACAAAGAAGGAGAGCGGGAATGAAAAGAAGACATTCACGTCCGTGCGAGGTGGAGGAGGCAGCGGAACCAAATACTGCACGCCTAATCATCTGCGGGATCTTGCCATTCACGGTTCCAACTTTTGTGAGCTCATCATCAATCTCCATTGCTCCTACGCAAAGCTCGGCCCAGCATTTCCGCATTCTGTAGGTCTCCTCATGCCAGTACTCTGAGCTGACAGAATGCAGCGGACCAGGCGCTGTCGACGGAGCATGAGAAGAGCAAAAGTCTCTTCCCCCGGAGCTTTCTTTTCGACTCCGAGACCATCACTCCCAGCACGCCCACCTCGTGCTCCAGCAACGGCGGTACCGCAACAACCTAGCTGTTCAAGATGGTTCTCTTGCTCCTGCTGTCGCCGGGCGGACGTCAAGCCTCTATCCCTGTCCCAGCTCCCACTCTCGAATCCCTCTAGGACGATCCCTCATCTCCCTCTTCCTCCGCCATTACCATTCTCGCCGGATTCCCATCCCTTCAGACGACATCTCCAGATTCTCTCCCTTTCCTTCGTTTCGTCGCCCACCTCCTCTTGGGACATCTACCAAGCTCTTCATCCGTCTTTGAGGGTACATATCCCGGACGACATATTCAGAAACTTGATGGCGCATCAGACAACGGAAGAGCATGCGGTACATCGCTGGCACCGTACTGCGGAATTGATGGAAATGGCCATCGAGTCTAGAATGGGGAATGCGCAGATCGGGAAAGAAAACCTCGAAGCTGCGCTGCAAGCGGGCATGAAGTATGTGTTAAAAGTGCGGAGGAAGGACTTCGAGGCGAACGAGAAGATCCTGGACAAGCTGTGGGAGATGCTGGGCATTGTGGTGAAAGGAAAGCTAGGGGCTGTGTCGCTCGAACTCCGAAAGGTGTGGCTCAAGTACTGTCTCAAGCGGGCGCAGAAATCTCTGGATGGAAAGGCGAGCCTGCAATGCGCGCTGTTGGAGCTGAATGACAGAGGAGGGATCGAGGGGATTGAAGACGAAGTAGGGAGAGTTTTGCAGAAATTCGGAGGGAGACACGACTCGACGACGGAAGAGAGATCACGCGTCGCTCTGAGATTGCTTGTCTGGTGCTGGAACACGAGGATAGATGTTCCCGAGGCTTCGGCCGTGAGTATCATCAACACTATGCGACTACTGGAGGAAGCCTCGACGGACCAATCGACAAATCCTGGTCGATACCGCGTCGAAGTGGAAAGGTTTTTCCACAACTCATCGACGGAAACATTTGAGCGATTGAAGCGCTGCCTAGCGCGCGTGACCGATATGTCACTATCGCGAGGAGAGGTGTTTTCACACCACAGTATCTCGGAAACAAACTCCTCAAACCTCCTTTCGCAAAGTTTCCGGATCATTCAACGTTTGGATGCCGAGGGGAACCCAGGAAAAGCGCTTGACGCCGTTCTCGAGATCTGGACGAGAACACTGCGGAAGCAAGAAGCCGATTGCGACCGTCATCTGACGATGATGCTGAGTTTTGCACAAAGACTCGTCTTTGCGCCGGGGGTGATCGAAAAGTCGCTGAAGGCATCTTTCATCGAACGACTCGCTCGCTGCGTCCTGGAGCTCGCCCTGCCATCCCTTTCGCCTTCGTCACTGCAAAGACTGTTCACACTCCTGCTTCATCTCGACTGGTCTGCGGAATCATACCACCTCATACGAAAGTACTATCCCCTGGCTAGATCCGCGTCCACGCCATATCGATGGACGGATTCTAGCCGGACAGCGTGGACACGTATATTCCTCCACTCTTGCTCCCCGGATGTACACCACCTGCAATTTGCCTCCCGGCTTTACGCCGATCTTCTCGCCGACGGCCTCGATATCACCAGGACGGAAGCCGTCGCCATCATTCGGTGTATCGGGACGCGAAAGTCTGCATCTAGAGGTATCCTGCTCGAAAGGCATATCAAGGATTACCTCTGGACTGGCTCGCCGGACGGACCGCTCGTCATGGCCCTCACGGAGGGCCTGACAAGGTCGAAAGATCCACGCGATGCTTTACTGGCATTGAATCTCTCTCGACGGATCCTGCGCGAGAGGTCGATACCGACATTGGCCTTGGAACGCATCATCCGCGGACTGGTGCGGTTCCCTGAGCGCTACTTTCTCACTCGCGCATTCGACCTCCTCCAATCTCCCGATCACGACCTTTCACTAGACACCTACATCTACATCCTCCGCCGTTTCGCCGCGCACGGCCGTCTCCATCCCTCTCCCGCCCAATTATCCGTTGAGGAAAGTCTTGCCTACGTCGTTCGCATCAGTCTCGATCTTTCAAAAAAGGCGCCGCCCAATGCGCAAATCTACTCGATCATCATTCGCGCGCTGTCAAAGGCGAAACAGCTGCCTATCGCCATGGCGATCTTTAATAAGTCTATCGAAGAGGGTATCCGCTTGCGATCCGATGCTGTTGGGCAGCTGATGACGAATCTCGTTGTGAAGGACGAGCTGGACCAGGCGGAAGACGTGGAAACAAGATGGAGGGCGATGGTCATGGGAGAGGGATTTGATCGGGGAGTCGTTGGTGCTCGAGTTCTGCTGGACATGAAGAGGGGCAACAAAGTCGATTTCGACAAACTTAAACGGAAAGGATGGAGCCCGACGCCAGGATTCTGGGGGTTGCTGAAGTCGATTGATCCGAGTATTCAGATCAGGGCGGAACAGGCCTCTATTGTGCAGGAAGCGTCGATGGTGGAGAAGGAAGAAGTGGAAGAGGCGGTTGCAGGGTGTCCTATTGAAGGACGGGAGTCGATCAAGGAGAGGATCAAGCCTTTGACCAGGAGTTTATGGGAGGGAACCGGCCACGAAGGGCGGGAAGCGAGTTGGGAGGTGGATAGG